>JAHBCN010006951.1:0-46116 GCA_019359885.1 Listronotus oregonensis
TTTGAAACTTAATTTTAATGCAAATAAGAAAATAGTTTTCAGAGACTGAAAACTGTGATTACAGATTACCTAAGAAACGTTTAACAAACCTCTTTGCAGTTTACATGCTTGTGGTGATAAAATGATGATCCCTTTCTAGCTATATTGGTAATTAAGTCAGCTTAAGATCTAAATGGCGATAAGATTTGGTCTTAGAAAGTGTTTTCGTTGATAAATGAAGATACATACAGTGTTGAATGGATATAAAGGGTTATGGAATTATTATCTTATCTTACTTTAATCGTTTTTCCATCATATTAAGCAAATTGTATTCATTTCTGTTTCTTTTCTATTGTGTAACGTCATGAACAGGAAAAAAACGTTTTCAAGTTTTAAGACAAAGTTTTTAAATTTGTTGGTTTTATTTTTTTTTTTTTGATTTACCCAAAGTGCGTTCCTTAAAATTTTTTTAGGTTTGAGTTTTCATTTTTTTTCAGGCGATTGGCAAGTTTATAGGGGTCAATAGAGCTGAGCAAGCTCAGCTCGCTATACCCTGCAAATTTTAAGGCTAGTACTGCCAACGAAAACATACCAAAAAAGGTCTAGCAAAGAACAATTTCTGCGTCATTTGATGAATGTCTAAAAGTTTTTTTTTTAATCTTGATAGTCCATGGAAAAAATGGAGTGGACATAGTAATATTTACAGGTAACCCATTCCCCATCAAATAAGGCTAACCACATTTATTTCAACATCATTAAATTTTTTAGGCATTCTAAAATTAACCCCTTTTTGGCTCGGTGGTTGTGCCTGCTACCAAAAAAAATCTATTGGAATTTTACACTTTCCATTAATACAGTTTAAAAGAAAAACTAAAAAATCCTTATGCAGAATATTTTTTGTGATCCTGTGCCGATATTAACATAACCAAAAAATGTATCCATGCTCGGGACCCGCTCTTCATGTTGACGAATAACCATATCACCTATAATGAGCAAACAAATAATTTTTTCTGAAGAAGATTTAGTTTTTAAACGTAAAGATTGAAAGGCCTCACTTGTAAATCCAGATAATCCATTAAAACTCCGATACCACTGGCTTATTGTACCAAAATGTGGCAAGCAGTTTTACGTAATTTTACCATAAAAACTCAAAGAAATAACAGAACGTATAATGAAAAATAAATTTTAAAAACATTTTAAGTAAGCCTAGCGCTAAAGTTTAAATTAATAATATAAAAAACAAAATAACTTGGGATTCCTGGTAAATATTTTTGGGTCGCAGGAAAAATATTGTACATGTAGTCCGGGAGGCCACCGCAAAAAACCAAGCCCATAAGAGATATGCACAAAATATTTTTTTAAATTATGTACTATAAACAATGCTCAATTCAAAGCTGCACTGCTTAAATAAATAAAAACGTAAAAAATTTTTTTTTTTTAATATATCTCGAAAACTATTAATCTTAGGAAAAAAAGGTATATAATTAGTATTGATGGTCTAATAAAATTTTTGTATGAATTTTTTTTGTAGCCCTTTTAGTTTTTGAGATATTAACGATTTAAATTTAAAATAAAAACGCAAATATCTGAAAAACTAAAAGAGTTACAAAAAATGTAAAAAACAAAAATATGCCTTTTAGTAAGCTCTGTAAAAAAGGTAATATACATATTTGTATCAGTAATAAAAGAGATATAAGCAAAAAAGTGAGTTTGATCCTTAAATATTTCGCTTATAACAATATTTTTTTGGTACAAGTAAGTATACCAGCACCGATCCATCTAAAAATTATTTCAAAATATTTTATTTATTGAATGAAACAAACTAATACACATGTGCCTCGATACTAAATTTTATGGAGGATAACCTGGTGGCATTTTATTTAATCTTTTTTGGCCCAACAACTGTACCTCATTCCGATCTACCTTAAACTTTAACTAAAATAAAATTTATTTAATTAAAAAAAAAGTTCCTACTTTTTCTGAGTGTTATATACCTGACTGGACGCTTAACATTTCTCGATCTCCTATGCTACTTTGTGTATAGCTCATCGTTTTATTATTTTTATAATCGGTTTAAATATTAATATCAATAATTTATAAAGACAGTTACTTGTTCAGAATGGTCATAAAAAAATTTAATTATATTTTTAACATCAAAAACATATTTTTTATAGTTTATTTAGGCATAAAATTAAAATTTTAAAACATGTCTCTTATTAAGCTATCAACTTCTAGGCTTAAAGCCATTCTTATTTAAATTATGGTATTTACCCATTTATTTACTACTTTAAAATAAAATCAAATTAAAGTTTAAAAATTAATTTAACCGAAAGAAAAATAAATAAACTATAAAAGAAAATTTTATGTTGAAAAATGTGATTTAAATTTTGTAAAAATCATTCTGAACGAGTAACTGTCTTTAAAAAGTATTAATATAATTATATAAATCGATAACAAAAATATTTAAACGATAAGCTATACACATAGTAGCATAGAAGATCAAGAAATGTTAATCGTCAGGCATATAACACACAGATAGAGGAAACACTTATTATTATTATTTTTAATTAAATAAAGTTTTAATTTTATTTTAGTTTAAGTTTCAAGTTGATCGAAATGAGAACAGTTATTGGACAAAAAAAAAAATAAAATATACGTACCACCAGGTTATCCCCCAATGCCTCCAGGCACATGTGTTTTAGTTTGTTTCATTTAATGAATGAAACATTTTTAAAATTAATTTTTAGATGGATCGAAGTTGGTTTACTTATTTGTACCAAAAAAATATTATTAGCGAAATTTTTCATGGCCAAAATCACTTTTTTTTTATAACTTCTTTATTATTTATTTTATTAAAAATGTATATATAACATTTTTAATAGAGCTTACAAAAAGGCATATTTTTTGTTTTTAATATTTTATATAACTCCCTTAGTTTTTGAGATATTTTCGTTTTTATTTAAAATTTAAATTGTTAATATTTCAAAAACTAAAAGGGCTACAAAAAATTTCATTAAAAAGAACTGACGCAGTTTTATTAAATCACCAATTTTAATTATGGACCATCTTTTTCTAAAATCAATAGTTTTCGAGTTATATTAAAAAACGGTTTTTTACGATTTTTTGGTAAAAAAATGCTATTTGAACCCGCTGAGCTGAGGCAGCAGTGCGGCTTTAAATTGACTATTGTTCATACTAATATAAAAAAACGTGACTTTCCCACTCGTGTCGACATCACTTCTTGTCACACATTTTATTCATTACATATTTTAACTTTGTTCCTTATATTTTTAATAGAATAATCTTATTATTTATATTGTTTTGACGGGCGTTTTATTTGAAACATGTTTTATTTTTTTGAAAGACATTACATCCTTGACTTATCATGACATATTTAGCGGTTATTATGTTTTAAGCAATTAGGTTTTTATTAATACTAGATGAAAAGCCTGTCTCCGCCAAGCGAGAGACAATATTAAGTAGCCTCTGTCTCCGTAAGACGCCTTCCGTACGGCTAACGGTTAAAAAACACTTTTTTGCTCCTATTTTTGTCCCGGGGGCGAAATTCAAAAAACGGGCTTGGATAGGTTCTAGCCACTGCTAAAGACTACCACTGTGCCAAATTTCATGATTTTAGCTCATGCCATAACAACACGTGGACAGACAAATAAATATACAGGGTGTAAAAAGTATCATGCTCACGATTTAAATGGGCGATAGTAGAGCTCAAAACAAGTCAAAAAGTCCATATGACATATGGGTCTAAACTTGACAGATTTTTGTCTATACGATGTCAAAGTTAGAACTTTAGAACAAGAATTATTTCTAAAAATCTAAAGAATTGGAAACTTTTGTCTTAAACACTTATCAGTAGATTCATTTGGAAAAAAAAATAAACTAAGTTTAAATGTTACAATCTACAAAAAAAAATATGAATAATTTTTTCCCCAGTTAAAAAGTTAAAAAACAATTGGCAACAGAGCATCCTGGTGTCTGACGTAAAATCAGCTGTAATATTGCTCACGGCCGGCAGCGATAGTTTTGTTTGTTTTTAAATCGGAAAAATATGCCGATATGTTTTAAATTTACCACAAACGTAGTGCAAATTAGAAAGATTTTTAAAAAAGGAATTGTGAACAGAGAAATCTTATTCTTAAGCAAAATAACAAAAGTGTTGTTTTAAAACATAATAATTTGTGTTTTTAAAATTTAATTTAGCCTATTCTTTTGGTAAGTACAACTATTTTTTAATAACAAATAAAAAACCAAACAATAATTATTTGTTGTTTTTACTTAAATTTAATTTCATTTAAATATCAAAATAAATTGCAAGAAGTAATTTTATTATTTGTATGTAAATGAACATCTCCTTAAAAAAAAGTAATATGAAAACCATCGCAAAAATCTTCGTGGGTCGACTCGCATTCGATAAAACAGGCGCGGTGTTGCCAACTTTTTTAAACTTTGAAAGGTCATAATTCGAAAACGATTAACTTTTGACGCATATGTTTTTCTTTTTTCATTGTTTTGAGCTCCACTATCGTCCATTAAAATGATGAGCATCATACTTTTTACACCCTGTATACCTACCTACATATAAATATATCCACATTAGCAAATTATATACAGGGTGTCCCAGAATATGTGGGCAATCTCTCGGAATTTAATAGAAAATCTAAAAATATTATGACAAGTTCCCATAAACTTTTTTCCTATGACCCTCCCCTACGACGATACAAATGCATAACGGATGCCCCTGGAAATTGTTTTTGTTTAAATAACTTTTAAGATACTAAACGTAATTAATTGTTTTTTTAATATGATGGTTACCAGATAAGTATTCTTAAAATGAACCCAATAAATCATATTTGGCTTATTTAGTTTGCCAGGGGCGGACTAGCTCTGACATAATAATAGCAATTTTTTGTAACACCCTGTATGATAAAGGCTCGACAATATTATTTTTGGATAGCTTTAACCTTAAACTAAAAAAAAGGTCTTCTTGATTGACATCGATAAAATCAACTGTTTACGAAAAATAAAATTTCATAGTTGGTTATTTTTTTATTATACAGGGTTTTTCTAATTGTACGTCAATTTTAGAGAAACAATTCTTGTCCATTTTAAAAGCTTCATTTGAACGTATGTCCTAAACGTCTTAACTTTCGAGATACAGGGTGGAAAAATTTTTAAAAATTAATTATTTATTATTAATATATGTTATACCACTTTAGATATTTTAATTAAATTTTGCATACATGTACGATGTATCAAAAGCCTTTTAGGTACCACATTTTTTTGATTTGCAAAAATAGCAGGTTAAATTCTGTACGAACGCCATTGGTGGAAATAAAAAAAATGTGGTACCGAAAACTGCTTCTTGATACATAGTAATGTATGCCAAATTTCATTAGAATATCTAAAGTGGTATTACAGATATTTATAATAAATTATTTATTTTTGAAAATTTTACTACCCTGTATCTCAAAAGTTGAGACGTTTAGGACATACGTTCCATAATTTTCTTCTTAAAATAGACCCAAGAATTGTTTCCTAAAATTGACGTCAATTAGAAAACACCCTGTATAATATAAAAAAATTACCAACATATTTTTATTTCCAAAAAACAGTTAATTTTATCGATGTCAATCAAGAATACCTTTTCTTTAGTTTAAGGTTAAAGCTTTTCAAATATAATATTATTGAGTCTTTATCATACAGGGTGTTAAAAAAATTGCTATTATTGTGTCAGAGCTAGTCCGTCCCTGGCAAACTAAATAAGCCAAATATGATTTATTGGGTTTATTTTAGGAAGATTATCTAGTAACCATCATATTAAAAAAATAATAAATTACGCCTAGCATTTTAAAAGTTATTTAAACAAAAACGATTCAGGGGCATCCGTTATGCACCTGTATCTCCGTAGGGGAGGGTCATAGGAAAAAAGTTTATGGGAACTTGTCATAATATTTTTAGGTTTACTATTAGATTTCGAGAGATTGCCCACATATTCTGGGACACCCTGTATATAGATGCCTTTGTTAATAACTATTCGTCACAGTTATCATGACGTTCAAGTACTTTTTTTTTTGTTAAAAAACTACTGTATTTTTTAAAATAATTTATTTTTTGTCTTTATGGCTTTTGTACTATTTAAAGTTTTGTCCGCCTTAAAGTGCCCTGTATTTTTATTGCTTATTTTTTAGGATAACTATTATAAATTATTAGTAATAATAATATTAATATGGATTTATACTGAGTGCCTTTTCTTATAACTTATAACTGTCCTTTGTTCTGTCTGTTGCGTTTGGTTTCCGGTTGAACTTATAACACGCGCCATGCCCCTTCGACCGGCACGACATTGCGTTGTTAATTGAGCCCTCATCGTCTTGAAAGACACTGCAAAGGACTTTAAGGTATGCCGCCAATTTAAAATCCGCTCAGCATATGTTGTTTCAATCATCAACATTTCAAATTATGATCTGTTTAGCAATTCTCTTAACGAGGCATGTTTATTTTATTGTCTGAAAAAAGGGTAAGCGTTTAGAGATAATTGATTTTTATTGTAATTATTCTGCTATGTAATTTATAAACCGAAACCGTTGATTTTAAGAATCCAAAACGACAAAATTTAAGGGCTGTTAAATGGCGAGGGTGTACTACTCACCTCTTATGTAGTATTAATTTTTACAGTTATATTTATGATGTTAATGTGTTTACAGGGTAAACTGTATATATTTGTAGAAATATTTAAAATTTGTATACTATATATAGTATATATCTATCTTAACAGGGTGTTTAAAAGACGCAATATTTTTAAGGAAGCAATTTCTCAGGACATTTTATGAAAAAAAAGTTTCTTTAAATATAGGTCCGGAAACGTATTGTTTCTAAGATACAGAGTGTTCAATTTTTTTTTAATAACGATTTTAAAAAATATTTTAAATATTTTTTTACCAATATTTTAAAAATTTGGTAGCGTTGTTTGTGATTATAAGGGGTCCTTACTATATTAAATTTATTATGTTTACTGGCGTCAGGAAGCACCTTAACCAAATTAATTTTTTTTATGAGCATCCAAATAAAATACTTTTCAGTTTTTATCCCGTAAAAAAACCAAAAGTCTTGTATTCCAAACAGCAGAGCTTAATATCCCGCCCGTATCCATGGAGAAGACAACTAGAGCCATTAGGAAACTTAAAAATAACAAAGCGGCAGGCCGAGATAATATCTTGGCAAAAAGTCTGAAACATGGGGGAGACGACCTAGCCATACAAATACATAGTGCAACAGATTTTGAAACAAGAAATCATTCCCGACAAATGAAAAGAAAGTGTTATCATCCCACCTCACAAAAAAAGGGGACCAAATGCAGTGTAAAAACTACCTAGGTATTGCCCTAATGAGTCACGCCTACAAAATATTCTCAAACATTCTGCTCCAACGTCTTTCTCCATATACCGAAGAGATTATCGGAGACTACCAATGCGACTTTCGAAGCGGTAGTTCTACAACTAATCAGTTTTTCTACTATCCGTCAGATTTTAGAGAAATGTTGGGAAATTAACAAAAGCTTACAGACCCTTTTCATAGACTTGGAACAAGCATATGACATTGTTATTAGAGTAAGATTGTGGGAAGCAATGGAAGAACTTGGTATCCCGCACAAGCTGATTCGACTGTGTAGAGTGTGCCTAGAGGGGGAAAACAGCCGCGTCAAAATCGATGGTGAGTATAGTCTGTCTCAAAGTATATCGTTATGGCTTTTGACGGACCATACCCCAATAAACCTTTAACGATTTTATTACCTATTGTTATTGGGTAAACCCATTTGTTCATACGGGCAGGGGTGGGGCCAGGTATTTCTTGAGTATTAACCATTAGGCATATAAATATTTTGGCTAATATTTTAGTGGCAGTGTTGAATAACCGTTTTTACTGTGCGTTTCGAAAAAGTGGTTTTACGAGAATATAACTATGTCGCGTCGAAATCATTTGTCATTAGATGCAAAACAGGTTGTGAAAAATGTGTATGAAACTTTAATCAGTAGAGGTCTAATTAAACAAGAAGCTTTAAAAGAAACCTGTTTACTTACAAAACTCCAATATCATCGATAAGGGATATTATTATTGGTAAAGAATTGAACAAAAAAAAAACGTAGTGATTTTCAATATCACCGTATAGACAATAGTGATCAGGACCTAATAAGAAGGAAATGTATTGTCTTTATGAAAGCGGAGTTATTTCTACCTTGGATAAACTGAAAAAGAAGCTAGACCAAGACGAAACCAATATAAATATTAGCTGTGCCACCCTCCATGGAGTTGTCTGTAAAATGGGATTTAAATACCGCAAAATAGACAGTAATGGAATCGCACAGATTACGCACTTGGAGATTTAATTACCTTCAAGAAATTAAAAGATATAGGTTAGAAAATAGATCCATAATTTACCTTGATGAAACATGGTTCGATACACAAGACACAGTATCCAAAGAATGGTATGATTCAAGTTAAAACTGTCAGACGAAAGCACCTTCAAATAAAGGAAAACGCATTACCATAATACACGCTGGTTCAGAAGACGGATTTGTCCCAAACTGCTTGCTGTTGTCTGCAAAGAATATTAAGGATTCTAGCTTGGATTATCATGAGGATACAAGTGCAGAACTTTTTGAAAACTGGTTTTAAAGTTATCTTTTAAAAAATATTCCAAACAACAGTGTCATTGTCATGGATAATGCAAACTACCACAGCCGTCTGCTACACAAAGCACCAGCTTCATCAAGTTCAAAAACTAAAATCCAGGAATATTTTTTAAAAAATAATATTAATTTTGAATTCAGTTACAAAAAAACGCAACTTTTGGAAGTCCTAAATTCATATGCAATTAAAAAACAATATGTATGTGATAACAGGCTGAACAGGCTGGGTATACTGTCTTACGGCTTCCTCCTTGTATGTTTAACCACATAGAGCATTTGTGGAACCAAGTAAAATCAAAGATCAGAGCAGAAAATGTTACACCTACTTTAAGTCCCAGTGTTATAAATTTGATAATAAATGTTATTACTAACATACCAGTTGGGAGCTGGAAAAATTCACTACAGCACATTATAAAAATTAAGGACTCTTACATTTCTATCCAAAACAACATAAATCCTATTGTAATTAATCTCAATAATGACTCTGATGGTGAAACAGAATTAGATTTTGATATTTAGATTAAAAATGTAATTATGTATAGATTATGCAGTTATAAATTTATTAAAACTTTGCATATATTTAATTTCTTAATGTAATTTTAAGAATATACTTACCTAAATAAACAATAAATTATAAATCTTTATATTATTAAAGTCCGTCCCTAATGTTATGTCCTTTAATACCTACCGATCCGCAGTTATATTACTGTCGGCAGGTATAATCCATAAATGAAGGCAAAAGCTAACACGGTATACTTTGTTACTATACAGCCAAACATTTCATATTAACAGAGGCCTAAAACAGGGTGATGCCTTGTCGCCAGTACTATTTAACCTTGCAATAGAAAAAGCGGTAAGAACAGCATCAGTAAAGGCAGAGATTTTTAGCCCAGGAGGACCCAAACTTATTTTGGCCTATGCAGATGACATAGGTGCATTAGGAGAAAGTACGGTTAGTGTGAAGGAAAACTGTATAAAAATTAAAAAGAAGCTCAGAAAATGGGTTACGAATAAATGAAGGATATACCCAATAAATGCTTGTCTCCCGCAACCCCACGCGTGACAGAGTCAGGCAGAACATCACAATGGGCGACTATAATTTTGAGTTGTTTGTTCAAATACCTGGGCGCAGTAATAACGGCAGACAATAGTATGCAAGAAAAGATTAAGCAGCGAATCACACAAGCAAACAAATGCTCATTTGCAGTACAAATCCTACTTAAATCAAAATTTATCACAAGAAAAGCCAAAAACGTAATTTATCAAACAATAATACGTCCAATAGCAACGTACGCCAGTGAAACATGGACACTGACAGTTCGCGACACAGAGCTTCTAAGAAGGTTTGAGAGAAGAATTCTACACATGATATATGGCCCCGTTCAAGACCCTGAGACCGGCCAGTATAAAATGAGAAGCAATGCTGAGCTTGCTCAAATATATCAAAGCCCTGACATCATTCAGGATATTAAGTCCGGCAGACTAAGATGGGCAGGGTACTTGCAGAGAAGCCAAAACGATTGCTTAATAAAACGGGTATGAGAGGAAGCACCACCAGGAAAAAGACAACTGGGAAGATCTAGGCTCAGATGAAGAGATAACATAATTAAAGATCTGGCTATCCTTGAAGTAGACCATCAAGAATGGAGGGAGATGACTCATGACCGTTCCAGGTGAAGGCAGATAGTCAAAGCAGCCAAGACCCACCCTGGGTTGCAGTGCTACGAAGTAAGTAAGTTAGTAAACGAAACAAAATATGACGAAAATTCAAAAAACAAAAGAGTAGTACTGTATATTTTTCTGCGACTAAATTTTATTTAGAACCTGAAAAGGCACAAAAATTACTATTAATAAAAAAAAACAACCAAAACAAAAACGTGTCTAAAAATATTTGGCATTCATCTATTTCTTACATTTCTTAGAAAAATTAGCTTGCCAAGATGTCATATATAAAACGAACTTTATAACTTGGTTATATTCAAAATGTATTAACAATACCACGTAACTTTAAAGTTAGTTACCAATATCAACCATAATTTTAAATCATAAGTTTTATAAACAATTGGGAGAAAATATTTTTTTTAAGTATGTATTTTCTTCCATCAAAAATGACCACACACACAAAATTTGATTATCAAATTTTAATACTAATGGGTATAGAAAAAAGTACGCGTGACGTCATTTAGACCTCAAACTAAAGATTTGTAAACAAGGCTAATGTTATAAAAAATGTGGTAATCATTATTTAGTTAAAAAAACTAAATACAATTTAGATGTGAACGCATCCATTAAAGGGCGCTAAAAGACAATTTTGCTCTAACCTGATCAAAGTCTAGGGCCGGCGCTGGTTACATTAATGTACTTATGTTTAACTTGCATTAACAGCGGTGGGAACGAGAACGTCAAGTTTATAACTGATCTTAATTTTGTCCTATAAAGACTTGTACACTATAAAAAATATGACTAAAAAATTTAATAATCTAATAAATAAGGATGGGCACTATAAACGTCCAATCATCGCGATTAATTTGTTTATATTAGCCACATGTTGATATCCAGAAAATAGTTTTTCTTTTTTGTTTATCGGTAATGGTGCATTAGTTTTCATTAGGGTCATCCCTTGGACAGGCTAGAGTAATTAAGTGTAAAACAAGGAAGGCAGGTGGGTGGACATCGGCCGCTTGCCTACAAATTGCAGGAGAATGTGATGCGGCAGTGGCGTAGTGCGATTAAATAAAATTAGAAAGCTTAGGGTGAAAGACGTCTTAGAATACACAGATCCGGTGTTTTATTCATAGGTAGTATTTCTGGTCATCACAGCTCGACTATTGCGATAAAAGAGCAAAAGAGATAGATACAGAAGTGAAGTTAGCCAGAGAATACACTAGCTACTAATTGTGCCAAGCACAACCACCTATCGATAAGGGGTTCAATATTAAAATAAAGAATATTTATTAATTTTGATGCCCAAAACAACATACAATTGGTAATAAGCGGTGTTTCAGATGAAATACGATTTTGTCTTTAAAAGGGTCCAGTAATAAAAACTTAATAACAAACAAAGGTTTAAAAAATATATAAACAGGGGAATTTACAGTTTTTATTTAAAAAATGCATATTTTTAATTTCGTAGTCATAAAAAGACCTAGATTTAATAAGCCAACGAACTAGGATGAAGCCGTTAGTCTCCTTTGAAAAACTATACAGTTGTGGCATAAAGTCTGGACTACCTTTAATAATTAGATTATCTTTAAGTTTCTGAAAAAAAGCTTGAAAATGTTTTTTTTTTCTTTTCCACATTTTGACGTAATTCATTTGATTATCTATTGGCAAGTGTCAAAGTTAGGACGTCATTGGTATTTTTTCATGACATTCGGCTTGTGATACATCTAAAACTCTTATCCCATAAATTATCTTTTAAACTTTAACACGATTCTATCAAGCCATTTAAAAATGGCGTTCATTAAAAGTAAAAAATATATCATTATTTAACTAATAGTAAATTACCAATTATTCTTTTTTTATTGAAAAAACAAACTAGTATCAATGAAAAAAATGACATACAAGACAACCCTTTATTGTCAATCTTAACGACCCAGTTACCATACAAAAGATATTGAAAAGTTTAGTTGGCAGCATAAAGATAAGAATAATAAAAAGTTTACTCTAAATAATATCCTACAAGATGCCAGGGATATTTTTTACATTCAAATGGACGCCATTTTGTAATGGCTTGACAAAATCGCATCAAAATTAAAAAGCATACTGTATGATATAAAACATTTTAAGTAGTGTATCACAAGCCGTATGTTGCAATTAAAAAAATCTAATGACTTCATAACTTTGACAGCTGTCGATAGACAAACAAATGAATTGCTTCAAAATGTGGACGGGAATAAAAATTAAGTAACATGTTCGAGCGTTTATTTAAAAAGTTAGAGAAAACCTAATTATTAGGAGTAATCCAGACTTTATGCTCACATTGCATTTCGCAACATTAGAGTGCATCTGTACCTCACGACACTTCTAATCGTGTCTCAAAAAATTGTGACTCTTGCACCTTGCACTGCGAATCCATGTAACCCCAATAAAAAAAAATATGTGTTATTGCATTTTTATAAATATAGTGTGTCCAAGATAAGAATAAACAGCATGGGGATCTTCGAAATGGTAAGGGATAGGTGGGTGGTTTATATTTGGCAAAGTTGCGTATTGAGAATCTCAATAATATACCGTTGTAAAATTAAAGTTTAATTTTGTATTTCCAGAAGTATAGCGGAAAACCAAAAATTTCAATTTTCGTTTTTATTTTTTTACAAGTTTATTTCAAAAGTCAGGGAAAATAAAAAAATACATTCTTTTTGAAACTTTTTGCGCTTCATCTATTATTGGTGAAGTCAAACATTTCTTATGGCGTTTTGTTTTCGCTAAACCAGCATCAACATTATTTTTTTAAATACTGCCCTTTATTGTTTATTTTATCTTTTAAAGCAGTTTTAATCCCAATTACAATGATGGATAAAACTTGATATTTTTCTGTCAGATAAACATATTTTCCATAAGAGACAATAAGTTAGACAAGGAACGCACATGATTTCTTATAGGGGCGTTTCATACTTGTTAAGTAAATAATAATTATCATACATTTTCGTAATTGGAATAATATGGGGTTAAAAAAAATAAAAAATTCAAGGCTGTATTTCAAAAAATAAAGTTGATGATGGATTAACGAAAACGAGACTGTAAAAAAATTTGACTTTACTAATACATTAAGCTCAAAAAGCTCCAATAAGAATGTAATTTTAGAGTTTTTCTAACCTTTAAAATAAACGAAAGTCGAAAATTTCAGTTTTTTTCGCCATATTTTCAGAAGTACGAAATATAACCTTAATTTTTCAACGGTGTATTATTGAGCTCCCCAATATGCAAATTTGTCAAACTTAAATCACCCACCTATCTCTTACCGTCTCGGAAATCCCCATGTTGTTCATTTTTATCTTGGACACACGGTAAATGAGGTTTGTACCCAAAATATTTAAATACATTTTTTTCTTATTTTTGTTTGGGGATAATAAATGCTTAAAGTCTAAGTGTGTTTAAAGTTACGGACAGCTTATTATTACAGGACTCAGACATTTTAGACTTATATGGATAAAATGTTAAGTTCGGGGCTTCTCCAGGTGTTCTGTAAAATGATGCATTATAGTGGTACTTTGTTTTGTTCTGTTGGGACTTTCTTCTTTTTAGTACATTTAAATAAAAGCTTGTGTAAAAAAATGGTTTTTTACTGTTTATTTAGTCCATATATCAAAAATCCAAACAATCAGACAGGCTTCATTTAACGATGCTTTGATACGCTGCTGATTAATATGGCAACATGACCATCGTGTGTTACGTTTCTTTTCCTGCCCTTGTCACGTTTTAAGGTGATGTTTAAATGTGACATGTAAGGGTTGGGATGGCAAGTAATGTGTACACGCAAAGATATTTTTTGCTATTAAACATGCTACAGGTGAAAATGCTTTTAATGTTTCTTAAAAAAGGTTGCTGCTTCTTTTATAGAGTCTGAGTCATTGTATCCTCAGCACATAAACTTTTTAGGATTTATTTTTCAGAAAAATCTGTGAAAAATTGACACGTTAACAAAAATTTATATACCTAAATGATCTTCAATTTAGAGAAAAATATTAGGGGTTTGCGAATATTTAAATTTTTAAATTATTCAGATCGAATCAAATACGACTTATTCGATTCGAATTTCAAATCGAATATTCGAATAATTCAAATATTCGAATAGTTCTAACTATTCCAATAATTTAAAATATTTGAATAGTTTGAACTATTTAAACAATTCGAACTATTCAAATAATTTGAATAATTGGAATATCCTAATTGTTTAAATATCTAAAATTATAAAATAATTCAAATAAATAACTGTCAGGTTTTTTGCTTTTTTTCTGATTATTCAGAAAAAGGAAATAATTTTGGCTGCAAGTTTTGAAAAGTTTGTAATAAATTTAAATTTTCAGTGTATTTAAATGCAATTTATTAATATTGAATCCACAATATTGGAAAGTTATTGTGGTGGTGACTTATAACATACTGAAATGTATTACATTCGTTTTGCCAAAATAATTTTCCTGACTTATTAACCTTTTAGATTAGTCTTATAAAAAAGAGTTTTATAGAAAATACTTTATTTTATTAATTAAAGACATAATTTTAAATCGGATAAAGCGTTTCGTTCGTAATATTATTTTTAAATAGTTATTACTACTCTTATAATTAGCTTATATAATTAATTTTAAAAAAAACTATTGTTTAAACTATTCGAATAGCTGAAGTTATTTGGAATAGTTCAAATTATTTGAATAGTTCGAACCATTTAAATAGTTTGAACTACTCGAAAAGTTCGACTCTTGATCTGAAATTCGACAACTATTCGCACACCCCTAAAAAATATGCAGAAAGTTTAAAAAATAATAACATTTTTACCACTTCTTAAGCAGTATTAAATTACTTAAGTTACAAAAAAACCACAGTTTTTGTTTAAATTCCTAAACTAAAAAACTTGTAGTCAATAGAAGTTTAATTTAAAAAATAATATAAAAGAAAAAAGAATCTTAATAGCCCTTTTAGCAGAAATTGAGTTATTTTTTTCAAAACAATTAATTTTTTTAAATATATTTACTAATTTGTGATTTTTGTCTTTAAATTATTTTTATTTATTAGAGAAAACTAGAGTTATTGGGTGATCGAGGTGGCATATGATGGACGAAAGCAAAAGGAGCAAAAAAATGTCAATGAGGAACTTGGCCTTTCTGTGGAAGACATTTCGAAGTCACCAGCCTTGCAGCTTAGCCGTGCGAACAAGCGTGTGAGAGAGAAAAAAATAATAGGTATATAATTTTTCCCTCTTGCGCCATGTGCTGATTGGTCGGCGAGGTATATACCTCGCTCTGAGTGCTGATTGGTCGGCTATGTGTACAAGCATGCGAGGGAGTAAACGTCAATAAGTCTAATTTATCCCGCCGACCAATCAGCTCACAGAGCAAGGGAAAAAGGGATTAGATTTATTGACGCTTTCTCTCTCGGCTGTCTCTAGGTAAATATATGCTCGAAGCAACTGATTCTTTCTTGCTTCGAGCATATACCTGCTGGAGGCAGCCTTGCCGCTTGGCCGTGCGACAGAGTGATAGAGAAAAGTTGTAGACTTATCGTGATAATGCTTCATCTATGTAGGTATATGCTCGAAGATGTGTGTTAAAAATTTTAAGCGAAAGAACAGATTTTTTGGGGATTTATCTGGTGACACTGGTATATAGTTACCTAATTTGGAGCTGTGGTTGTAGTAAGTTTTAAAAATTTTATTTGTTGTCTATATTTTTTTGTAGATAATGGTGGTAAAATACATTTGGCACGTTTGCTAAGTTGTAGCAACCAAATAATAGTAAATCAAAAGTAAGGAAACCTTGAAGAAAATAGAATAATTAGGTACTCGTATGTCTGACGTCATGTGGTGATCGCCTTGTTTAACAAAATAAAATTTATTAATTAATTACAATTCCATGAAATTCCTGGTTTTTCTATTAAGCAGAAGTGGTACCTCGAAACCGTGTAAAAGATAATTATTGTGTTTTTGCAGAAAACTCTTCGGAAAGATGTATATATAGCAAAAATGGAAATCTGCACTCTCTCAGCAAGATCCGAAACCATAAATAAATAAAATTTTAGCAAAATCGACAAAATATATACATATTTATTTTCTACTCTAATCGGTACTTTGTAAATATTGGTGGTAGAAAAAGATATTAAAAAGAGAAAGGTTTTAATAACTAAATTTTCTACAAGATAAGATTGATTCGAAATCGCAAAATGTATTACCTTTGTTACAATTTAGCAATAAACAAATAAGGTAAAATTTTTTGTTTTTTTAATTAATTTTCCTTAGTCCTTAGATTTTTCTAACGCCTTTCATATGCGACCAGAAAAAACTTCATAGTATGGTAATCATCGTGCCGAATTTCGTTAAATTTAGGTCGATAGTTTTTGCACAATAATTTTGTAATCCAACTTCGTTTGAGAAAATGAACAATTGTTTCAATTGAGTAGTATCCAAGATATGAAACTTAGACATTAACTTTTTTCAAAACTTTTTGATATCCAACTTCGTTTAAAAAAATGGACAATTTTTTCAATTGAGTCCAAAATATGAAACCTAGACATTACCTTTTTTCAAAACTTTTTGCAGTTCAACTATGTTTGAAAAATGGACACTTTTTTCAATTAGGTAGTGTCAAAATATGGAACCTAGACATTAACTTTTTCAAAACTGAAAATTAAATCATTTGGGCCTCCTCAGCAATTGTTTGGAGTTATGAAAAATTACCAAGGGCAATAATCATTTTAACAATTTTCCTTTAAGCAAACAAAAACAATATTAATTTTTTGCTTTAAATTATGATTAGTAAAATGTAAATAAAAATAGAACAATAATTTTATATAACCCATGTGCAAAAAGTTGATATTTGCTATTGTTTTTCAACTTATACAGTTTGTATCTTGTCAACCAATCAACCGTTTGTCTAGTTTGACATATTAAAGACAACGTCTTTACGAGTCTTTGAAGCTTTATTTTCTGATAAATTTGTCATTAAAAATTTGTGAAGATAATTAATTTGTAGCAAAAAAACATAACTTTAAAAATTGCAAAAGGCGCTCAAATAATCCGATTTTTAATTATAAAAAAAGCGTTTTAAAGGGCATTTCTTAATTATTGCAAGAAATTTTAAAAGCGGACACCTGCAGAAATTATTTAATTCAATAAATGTTTTTCAAGGCTTTTTTACAACAATATTTGTTATCATCTGCTTCCTTGAGAACAGGATGAAATCTGCAACCCTCAATAGATTTTCCATTGTATTGTTGTATTGTATGCTGACCACCAAATGACAAAGTTTAAACAAAGAAAATGACAAAAATATGTCAATATAAGTAAAGCCTTTACAAACCATTTCTCAAATTTCTAACAGATTTCAACTCTTTTTGGGGTAGCAGATGACTAAACATACTTGTTGTTATAAGAAAGTCTTAAAAAACATAAACCTATTCCAAATTTCATGCGTCAATGTTTGTTTATCCACATTTATTAAATAAAATAATTTATATTTTTTCTTAATACTTTACCACCCTATAGTTCCAAAATTAAGAAATTTAGCAAATACGTTTATAAGAACGTTTTTTTGTACTTAAAAGAAACACTGTGTATATTAACGGTTTTTTATGTATCCTTTTGATGTGATTTGCAAGTTCGTTAGGCTCTACGATCTCGGTAAGTACACAAGTATATACCCTGAGAACTGGACCAAAGCGGTGCCTTCCTACATCTCTAGCCAGTAATCCATAAAAAGGACATATTGCGGTTTCATTCTATGATTTCTAATTTTAACTTTTTCGTTTAATAATTAATTCTACCTTTCCTGATGGTCGGCAATAAAATGTGCCTGCCATTCTTATAAAAAGTACAATAAGTGATTATGAGTAATATAGGTGGAAACCCATCTTTAAAAATTCATTAGAAACCGTTTTTATATTTCCACTTCGCCTCGATATTAACAGAAAAACGGACTAGGTATAAGACAATCATTAGTTATCAGCAAATACAATCTATGAAAAACAACAGCCACGCAAGATACACACACGAAGTGATTTATTATTTACTAACATAAGTCATTTTTAATACTGTTTGACAAACTTAAATGCTGTATTGCGTTAGTGTAAAAAAGTACGCCTTTCTAATTTAAAATAAAATATTTTTTGTTTAATATGCAATGTAGGTTAGTCCTGATGGTTGGTTCAAGCCATAACCATTTTTTTCAACCCAATAGAGTTTTAACGGCATTATTATTTTTATGTTTTTTACTAGTATATGAAATTCTACAAATTTTTGTAAGAAATACAAAGTCTATAAAAAAACACTAAAAATTGTGAGGTAGAATTTGTTTTGTTGTTTAGAAATCTAAGTGTCCAATTTTCTTATATATTGACCTATACCTAAAGTCCAAAATTTCTGTCAGTGACTCATTTAATACCGGCCACCCAACCGACGAAGCGGCTGAATAAAAATCTTACACTAATAAATATTTTTAAGCCTATAATAAACTTTTCCGCTCAAATAACTGTGAACCGGCCAAAAGTTTCAGCGCCACGTTGTCATAATTTGCGAAAATAAATTACCAGCCAGCGATCGCATTTAAAATAGCACGTCAATATGTATTGAAATCATTGTTATCGAGAAGACAATAAATGTGGCAACACATCCCTTGTTTACAACTTGATCAGACTTGAAAATAAGCGTATCAACAGGGTTTTCGTGCTGTTCGATGATTTGATAGTTATTATTGATTTATGGACAGATTTTGCCAGTTTAAATTTTAATTGCTATACAGGATATTTTCTGTATATTGTACATTTCTAGTTTTCGTTGTATATAGATATTGTTTTGTGCCGATTTTATTATAGTGTATCTTATTTAGTGTATATAATTGTATATAAAGATTTAGTGTTGTTAAGTGGTTTTAATTCAGTAAACTATGAATATTAACCAACCTTCAACTAGTAATCCGCCTACAAAAAAAACTCAATTAACGTTAAAAGAACGAATAATGGTTAAAAATGTTTACCATGGGCTTCGGGAACGAAATCCTGAACTAACCACTTTGGATGCTGCAGAGATATGTGCAACTTTAACAAAAGTTTCTTCGCGCACGGTATTTAGAATTTTGAAAGGCCATTATCAAGAAAACGACACAAAAAGAAAAAAGTAAAGCAGCCCAGACAAGAGGCCGGAAAAAAATAATCCTGGATGATGACACAAAATACGCCATTCGTTGCAAAATCCATGGTTTTTTTCCAAAATAAATACCAACTTTAAAAAAAATTATGGCAAAGTGAATAACGACAATCTTTACCTAAAATATCATTAAGACTTTTGAGACGATCTTTAAAAGAAATGAATTTTAGGTATCTTAAACGCAATCGAAAAAAGCTTACTTATTGAAAAGAATGAAATTGTTTTATGGCGGCGAAATTATTTGGAAAAAATACGGGAGTTTCGGGAAAAGGGCAAAAAAATATATTACACTGACGAAACATGGCTTAATGAAGGGCACACGGTTGGGGAGGTATGGCAAGATCTAAACACTACAAGTTCGAAACAGGCATTTATGGAAGGATTTTCTCAAGGACTCAGAAATCCCAGTGGAAAAGGTCGTCGTCTAATAATAACCCATATTGGAAGTGATCTGGTTTCTTAGATGGTGGCCTTAACGTGTTTGAATCTCATAAAAACAGGAGACTACCACGAAAAAATGAACGCCGATGTTTTTGAGCGATGGTTTTCTTCGATTCTAAACCTTGTAGAACCCGATTCGGTAATTGTAATGGACAATGCTCCATACCACAGTCGACGCCAAGAAAAAATTCCTACGATTGCGACAAAAAAAGCTGAAATATGCCGATGGCTCTCTTCAAAAAACATTAAATTCGACACAGCAATGCTTAAAATTCAGTTGCTTGATCTAGTGAGGGCAAATAAACACAAATATACAGTAAAGCGCAGAGTACTGCGAACATAGGACGATCCTAGATGATTTTGGATGTACTTAAAAACGCCGCACGCATTGCTTATCGATCAATAATTTTCCAGCCAACAATTCAATACGTTTATTTCTGAAATAGTTCTTTAGTATCGAACGCTCGACAGCAATAGTTGTACTGTGTCGATTATTTGCGACCAAAAAGTTTTTTTTTTAAATAGTTATTAATAATGGATGTTTACGAACTGGAAGACAAAATTTAAATTATTGAATGGAATCACCGTGGAAATCCTGTTAGGGGAATCGGGGAATTATTTAATAATTTATTTCTAACCAGGCCGACTCCCACGATTTCCACTATTTACCGAGTCATTAAAAACTTTCTGACATTTGGTTGTTTAACTCCGGAAAACATAAACATGATAGTGCCTCAAAAAAAAACAACAAAGGAAATGACACAAATTATGGTAGTGGCAAGTGTTATTAAAAATCCTACAGTTTCCATTAATACAATTGCAGGACAGGTTTTTTTTTGAGCAGAAGATCAGTGGAAAGAGTGCTGAAAAAATTGATAACGATCCTACAAAGTAAGAAAAACCAATGAAATTTTCCTGATGATCATTTTAGACGAAGGCAATTTTTTGAAACTGTAATGGAAATGAAAAATAACAATGAAAATTTTATAAGAAACATTGTTTTTACTGATGAATCGACATTTTCACTTCATGGTCTCACCCAACGATTTTTTATTGAGGTCACGTAAAATCATTAAATTTATGTTTTCCAGGAGAATAGGGCTAATAATCTACAAGAATTGCAATTACAAATTGGGAATTGGGAATTTAGGATTTTACCCTTAACATTAAGCAAATGTCAGAAGGCGTTTTTATGACAATCTTGGTTATTGTTTGGCTCAAGAAGGTGGTTTATTTGATCATCTTTGATAACTTGAAAAAGAGTTTTTCTTTTTTATTCTATGAATGCACATTAAATTATTTTCTTAAAATATCTTCAACGTTCCATTATTTATTTGAGAAAATTATTTTATTTTATTAGGAAAAACTGTTTGGTTTTTAACTAATTTTAAATTTATGACTGATAAGAAATCAGATCGAAGTCGGTTGACGCTAGCTAACTCCTGCTACTTGCCTATAAACACTGCATCCTCTTACTGAAAATAAAAACGTAGTAAACAACTAAACTGGACAGATAATTCTTCCGAATTTATCACCGCACTCCCCACCAGTCCTAACCAAAAATGCGCCACGTGAGAAAATGAGACGGAAGTTGAGATGCAAGCCACAAAATTATTATTGGTATTTTAGAATTGGGTACATCCAAAATTGTCCAGGACCCTCCTATGTTCGCAGTACGGTGCGCTTTACTGTATAAAATATGCTACTGATGAAATGGCTCGGGAAAAGAATGTAACAGTGTTGAGACTGCCGCCGTACCATTGTGAACTTAATCCAATTGAATTAATATGGGCGCAAATAAAAAGTGAAGTAGCACGTAAAAATAAAACATTTAAATTAGCAGATGTCAAAATATTATTAGACGAGGCAATTTCTAACGTGACAGCCCATGATTGGAAAAAGTGTGTAGCGCATATAAAAAAGAAGAACAGAGGATGTGGGATTTGGATATTCACGTTGAGGTAGTCGCTGAACCATTATTAATCACTCCTGCCTGATAGCTCCTCAGATTCAGATACGTCTCTTGACAGCAATTCTCAATGAATCAATGTAAGATGAGTGCCTTACTTACCTATATCTGAACATTTTTCTTGTGGCCAATATATTAACAGACATTTTAATACAAATAAACAATATTAGTAATTATTCACTAATTTTTCACACTCCCTACTTTCCGATTTTAAACATGAATCAGAAGTTTTTTTGGCTCTTAATTATAGTTTTTCAAAAGAATAATAATTAAATTTTTTAATTACATTTGACGTATTCGTTTAAAGTCTATCATTTGCACGAAAACACATTTAAAAAACTTATACTATTTAATATTTAAAAAAAAAAACACGGAAAAGACCTTAATTATTAAAAAAAAACGGTCGAATTAAACCTGGAATTCTAAAAATTTCTACCTTTTCCCAAGTTGTAATAGTTTTCTTTATGACATTGTTATACGGACCTTGCTTCGCACGGCCGCAATGTTTGATCAAAAATATCCACTAAATATGGCACTCGAAAGACCCGAAGAAATCGTCATTGGATTCTACAAGCTGATGATTTCAGGGCTTTCGTGTTCCTTATATAGTGGATATTTTGATGAAGAATCGTGTGAATATCGTATTTAATATTAGATTGCAAGATCAGTGTGAATTGAAGTCGGTGTGACTTGGATTGTCTATCGTTCTCTTTTACATCTTTTTAATTTATGTTAAGACTAAAATTTTATTATTTTTTTCATGTAGCAAAATAAAATCAGACAAGGTAAAATTAAAGTAAAAATGTATTTTTTTGGAAAAAGTTGAAAAATCCCAAAAAAAACTCAAATTTGTTTCTATGACCTCAAAATAGGAGGTGTGCAAAATTAACAAAAAAATACATTTTTTTTAATCCGAATAATACCAAAATAATATAGGCTTTTACTAATTTAAAGGGTTGATGAAAATGTGAGAAAATAACTTTTGCTTGTAAAAAATATTTTTATATTTTTGACGAAATTTTATCATTTATTTTCTAAAATGCGTACGCCACTGGAATTGATTCCCCTGACCCCACACAACCCGGGGCACTCTAAAAGCGAGCGATGCGTCATTGACAGAAATTTTGGACTTGAAGTTATAGAATTGTTAGTACATATTTGAAAAACGTATTTTTCCAAAATATTAAAATAAATATAATCTCTCCAATATTGTGACGACTTGCCTCAAATATTTACCATTTTATTTTTTTACAATTTCTTACAAGTACTGACCTGTATGTTTAAAAAAAGTATACCAAGTAATAGTTTTGTCTAATATTACAAGATTGTTGCAAAATTATATTTTAATTTGTTTCATTGCTAAATATTATTAGGTATACTACTGTAAAACTTGTGTTAACGGACATCCTTTTATATCGGCCTCCTATGTTATCGGATACTTGTAAGCTAACAAAAATCTACTTTATACGAAATTCCATATATAAATACCCTTAGATAATGGACACCTTTATAAAACAGCCACGGCCAGACAAATCTCAATTTTTATACCTACTTCAGGTAAATCAACCTTTTTATATTGGCCGGAATTTCTTTGGGCTAATTTGTATTTTATGATTGTATTCTGCAAATTTTAAAGGTGAAAATATCCAACAATAATATTTATGGCCAGGTTTAAATAGCATTAGTGGCTATATCTTCACATTATATTTTTAGTTATGTCTTAAATCGATAAAAATAAAGTTATCGTGTTTAAAATCGAGTAGTGTTAAATCATGTCTCTAAAACGAAAAGGTTTGTCACTAAAGGAAAAAAATGATGTTATGGCGGAAAGTGAAAAGTACGCTTTAGGTTTGCGAAAACTGGCTGAAAAGTTTGCAGTTGGAAAATCCTAAATAAATAATATTATCAGGAATAGAGCTGAATTTAGAATAAAAGAGGAAATTTTCGAAGTCGGAAGGATTTGCAGTAGATCAAGTCTTCTACAATTGATTCTGCAAAGCAAGAGGTAACAATGTTTCAATATCTGGACCGTTTATTAAACAAAAAGCACTTGAGGCAGCAAGCAATTTATGAGTGGAAAATTTTGTAGCCTCAAATGGTTGAACAACTGTTACCTGGCAATACTGTCCATCCTTCTATAAATGCTAATTATTCCTAATTTTATGGTCGCCGTTATAGACAAGTTTTACTGTACTAAACTAAACTGCTGCTTAATTCAACTGCAAGTTGACTTTTTTTGGTAAATTTTAAATCATTTTTACTTTTCAAAAAAAAAAAACAAAATGCGGTTTTCACCATTTTGTAGAAAGAATTTTTTGAAGAAAGATATTCAATACAATTTTTTAAAAGTTTTTCCTCTTTTTGTTCTACAGGATGTAAAAGGAGACTCCTCTTTTTTACAAATACTTTGTGACAGCGACGATCTACAAAATATATTTTTGTGTTTTAAAAATGGACGGTGTTAATCAGTAGTCCATTACATAAAAAATAAGTTTCCTAGATTTTTGATATCTGCTTTGTTCGTCAAGATATTATTTTTTTCAAAAATTGTTTTTTTTAATGTTGTCCTTTTGGTCTTTAACGGTTTATCTTAGCGGTCCATTTTTTCAAATAATTTGAAATGTTAATTATATCTTTTATTTTAATTCGAAAAAAATATTAACGCGTCAATAGCGCCGCAAAACTATTAAATTTTACTTCGGTAAATAATCACTTCTTAAAGTTTCCGTGTGCGCTATATATTCTGTATTTAGATTTTATTTTTTTTTAAGTTTAATAGACATTAATCTCGGAACGCTTTTTAATTTTTTTTTAAGTTATCAATGGCGTAGATATAATAATTTTTAAAAGGCTCTATTTTACCGTTAAATGAATCCAGTGGCGCACCCAAGGGGGAGTTTTGGGGATTAAAACCCCTCCCCGAAATTCAGCCTTGATTTAAAATTATTTTGCAAATTTTAGAAAAATTTTATATTAATATGTTTTTGCGTTATAAAAGTTACCGAAACTATAAATTAACAAGAGTCATAAAGTAATATAAAGTTTAATTTTTTGTTTGAGTATTCAAACGCAGTCCTCAATTAATTTCTACTACGTAATTTAAGAAAAATTAATCTTAAATTCGAGAAATTGCTTAGGATCAATTATTAGCATCTCTAAAGAAACCCGAATTTGTTTGTTATTTCTTTGCAAGTTGTAAATCAGGTTTTTCGCTTTAGTAGTCTTTTATGTAAAGTACTTTAGCAACGAAACATTGATTTAAAACGAGCTACAAATTTGGCAGATGACACCATAGCTGGACTTTAAAACAACAATATTAAATTAATTATGCCTATATGAAATAACTGGATGAAAAGCCTGTCTCCACCAGGCGAGAGACAATATTAAGTAGCCTCTGTCTCCGTAAGACGCCTTCCGTAAGGCTAACGGTAAAAAACACTTTTTTGCTCCTATTTTTGTCCCGGGGCGAAATTCAAAAAACGGGCTTCGTTAGGTTCTAGCCACTGCTAAATACTACCAGTGTGACAAATTTCATTATTTTAGCTCAAGCCATAACTTTGGAATCACGTGGACAGACAAATAAATATATATATATATATATATATATATATATATATATATATATATATATATATATATATATTATAATATATATATATATATATATATATATATATATATATATATATATATATATATATATATATATATATATATTATAATATATAATTAAATTAATTTATTGTACTGATTTTGTGTAAAGATAGAACTTTTTAAATGTTGATTTTAAAATTGTAATTCGTTTCATGGTTTACACTAATCTTTTAATACTCTAAAAATATTGTGTGATGTTCTGTTTTAATTATGTTTTGATTTTAATTCTATTTTTAGATACTTACGCTTGAAAAAGCACAATAAATAATGTGCGAAACGTTGCAATAAACTTCCACCATTTGCTTTATTAACCTATTCCCAAGAATAAAAAGGAAATTTATAAATAATGGTTAAAGAAAAATAAATATTATATATATATATATATATATATATATATATATATATATATATATATATATATATATATATATATATATATATATACCTACCTACATATAAATATATCCACATTAGCAAATTATACCGGGTGTTGCTCCGTCGAGCGGGACATAGGGAATCCCATGAAATTTGAAGTGGTCCAATATTGGCTCCCCTAATTATTTTAGAAGAAAATATTATTAGGATTTTTTAAAGAGCACGAAAAGTTGTACCCAGTGTACAAATTTCAGCTCTTCTCAGTCCGCCAGCTAAGAGATAAATGCTAAAATAAGTTACGAATCTCCTATCTTCTTACGCGCCCTGTATTATTAGAAGTTTATAATAAAATACCAGAAAAATTATTTAACCTCTTACTCTCAAGTTGTCAGATCAATGTCACATCATTTTTAAATAATGAACTACTCAAATCAAGAAAAAATCACTATTATAAAATGGTTTTATCAGGGAAACAGTTATCGAAGAGTAGCGGACATGTTTGCCGCCCATTTTTTTCCAATAAGCCAATAGCAAGTAAATCGACAATAGAACGGACGATAAAAAAATTTGAAACTACAGGAACAGTAATCAATAATTGCAAATGTGAAGAAAATCGACGTGAAAATCAGAGACAAATTGTACAAAACGAGAGGGATTTAGACGTGATACTTTGTGTAGAGGAGGCCGAAGGAAACATTAGCACGAGACAACTGGAGGACATTACTGGACAAGACCACACCACAATATCTCGAATTTTAAAAAGATGTAAATACCACGCTTACAAGTACGAAAGACATCAAGAATTAAGAGACAGAGACGAAATACGACGACAGGAATTTTGCTTTGAGATGATGAAGAGGACAAACACTGACAGAGGTTTTTTACAAAATATTTGCTTTACTGACGAATGCACTTTTACATTGAACAACGAACCCAACATTCAAAATTGCCGGTACGGGAGTAACGAAAACCAAAATCGATTTTTTGAGACAAGGACTCAATATCCACCAAAAATTAATGTTTTGTCGGGAATTTTCGGCCACCATATCCTTGGACCATTTTTCCTTGACCGAAATTTGAACGCGGAGTACTTTCTGGATCTTTTAGAGGAACAAATTTTGCCTGCTTTGAACAACCTTGCTCGTGAAAATCAAGAGATTTGGTATCAAATGGATGGCTGCTCAGCACACAGTACCAGATCTGTGCGCGAATACTTGAACAACGCATTTAATAACGACATCATAGGCCCGAACCACGCAATATCTTGGCCAGCCAGGTTTCCGGATCTTTCGCCAAACGATTTTTTTCTATGGGGACATTTAAAAACTAAGCTTGATACCAATAAAAAATATGAAAATTTAGACCAGCTAAGGAATGCTATTTCCGCTGAATGTGCCAGAATATCGATGTACCAACTAGCTGACGTAAGAAATGAGTTTTATAATCGTTTGGGTTATTGTCTGGCAGTCAATGGAGGAATATTTGAGCATTTGATTAAATCCTGATATTTTCGTCACAAATTGATTTCTAAATGTAGACAAATTTGTTTTATTGTCTTGCGTAACTGTGAGTGCATGTGTTGGAATTAGCTGTAAACTAAAATGAAATGCGAGGATTCTTTTTGAAATTCCCGTATAAAATTGTTCAGTTTTGGCAATGACATTATAAATTAGTGATTTAAATTGTCACTGATAAATTGATATGGTGTTTTTATTATTGATTTCTATGGTACAGGGTGCATAATGAGATATTACGTTGCAGAAGTATTTAAGCAGTTTACTCTTTACTGGTTGGTTGAAAAATGCTCAAATTTTCATTTTGGGTGGAACTTATTGTGCTCTTCAATAAATCCTAATAGCATTTATTTTTTTCTAAAATAATTAGGGGAGCCAATATTTGACTACTTCAAAATTTACATGGGATTCCCTATGTCCTGCTCGGCGGAGCAACACCCAGTATATACATAGATATTAATAAAGTTTAAAATGTAACTAGCTGAATCTCTTACAGAATTTCTAACCCAATACGGCCTGGGATTGGCGTAAATAAGGGATTTTTGTTTGTACTTATAATTCTGTGGGGCTACTAATAAAACATTTCGCTGTTCAAATACCCAATTAATACCATAAGTACTAATGCAAAAACATCTGTAATTTTTATTTTGATAATATTGGGTAATACTAGCAATCTTCTAATTCGAACCTCTGAAGAAAAAGCTGTGTGCAATTATCCCTACTGGGGAAACTGGTATCAGTGACATAGTGGTTAGTGTTCCTGCCCAGCACGGGTAATCCGCGTTCGATTCCTGGGGCCACAGAGTAATATACAAAAGTACGGAAAAGTATGTTTTCTGCTCATATTTGATTATCAATAATTAATTTTATATCACAAAATTAACATAAAACCAAATTCTCCTATTATAAATATACCTTGGACAAAGGTATGGAAAGACTATTTTTTCGCAAAGTCTGTACAATTTAATAAAACAATATTCAACATTTTCTGGAAAACCTCTTTGCCCTAATGATTTTTGTACATCTTCTTGGCATTGAGTCAGAAACATTAAATGGCTTCAAAAAATTTGCTAAATTAGAGAAGTTTTAGAGACCTGCCTGATCTGTTTATTTATATATTTTTTTAATGTGTTCGTGTGTGTATATTTTTAAAAGTACTTTGTTTTTATTATATATTATATATATATATATATATATATATATATATATATATATATATATATATATATATATATATATATATATTATATATATATATATATATATATATATATATATATATATTTTTTCAAAATTTTCTGGATTTTCTTGGGGATAAGGTCAGGCAATATATAAAAACAGTTGCTTACTAAACAACTTTCATCCAATTTATGTCAATTACGACGTTTCGGCCTGGAAGGGCCTTCATCAGGTATATAATATGTATATTTTTTATAAAAACAAAACAATCTGCAATACAAAAATTTCTTTGATTGAAATTTTTTGCCTATACACTATATCAAAATTTAATTTTACCTTAAAACTAAGGGGCTTCTCACGAAAAGCACTCATTTTTTTTGTTGTGTAATAAACATTTAAAACAGTTATATTCACAATAAACGGTCTTCGTTTTAACTATTTATTTTTTTTAATTATTATTTATTTTTTGATAGTTTATAGAACTACTAGTACCATCTTACCATTTTACCAAAAAGAATAAATATGTGTTTAATATCAAGAACTGTAAAAAACTGTAAAATATATTTTAAAATAGCAGTGAGGTAGAGTTCTTTGCATATAGATAATAATATAGAAATTTGTTTTATTTTTGTGTGTGGTCATCTTGGGGCAGTTGTAAAAGATTTTTTTTTTTTAAATTTATTTTAATAAATGTGTTTTTTTATTAATTTTTTATCTAAATATTATTATATAATGATTATGTTGTTGTGTATTTTTTTAATTATTAATGAGATTGCAATAATGCATACTTAAATTCTTTGTGTCTGCTTTGTGTTTATTGCCTTTTTGTTTAAAAAAAAAACATTTCTAAGAATTCTCTTTTTTGTGTATTTGTTTCTGTTTTCAAAATTTTTGTATTTTCAAAATCAAAAGTATGTTTTTTTTCGGTGGAGTGGTTTGTTAGAGCAGTTTTGTTGCGTTTGTCGTATTTATGACTATTTAGTAAATAGTTAGTTAGTAAAGTTAGTATCATTGCTTCAAAGAATTAATTGTAGAAAGTTTGGATTTTCTACAGCAGCATTTACAAACCATTGGCAAAAGTTTATACGCCTTTTGTAATCATCTGGCAACAAAGTTTGTGTGGGTCTGTATTTGTGGAGTACATAATTATGTTTTTTTTTTAAATTTTATTAATGGTTCCTTAGCATAGATCAAGATCTGACCTACAGTCTTTTGTGGAGTTTTCACGATAAACTTTTAAATATGCCAAGACATTAACTTCTGATTGTTGATTAATTATAAAGGTTTTTTAATTTCTACGCTTAAGAAACACTTTTCTTTGATTAAAACTTTTGATAAATGAGTAAAAATTATCTTCTGTTTGGCATATTTCTTTTTGGAAATAGTTTCACTCTAAAGCCTGATGCCATTTTTTTTTGGAAATTATTTAGCATTCTATCATATCAAACTTCTCCAAATGACAGCATTTTAAACAACAGTAGCATAAATGAAGTGTTGCCTTATGATTTACTAGTTGTCACTAAAACATCATGGCGGATACACATGTTATCTTTTGTTTGTTTTTTAAATTTTGTCATAGCATACTAGATAATTTGTACAAAAAATGCGATTTTAAGAAATTCATGGCTGCCTGCGTCCTGTTATGGAAAAATACATTTACCTTGAAATAACTCCGCTATTTTTTATTTTAGGAAAAAAATGTAAATAACCAATTATATAGAAAATTACATTCTCTTTCGAATTAACGTAACAAATACAGGGTGTTGCATTTAAAAAAAGTATATTTTTGTGAATAACTTGTACATCTGATGTTCATTTGTTTTTTTATTATCGTTATTGTAATCAGCATAAAAATGTACACAACTTTGCTAATTTAACCTAACTTGTATCTCTTATAATAAAAAGTGAAGTAGGTCTCAATATAAGTTTAGGAAAAACTAATATAATGTACAATGAATGGGCAGACTAGCAAGACATTTTAATAAATGACACAAATCTGGAAATAGTGGAACAATACACATACCTGGGCCACCTAATACATAGATCAGGATCCCTTCTACCAGAAATAAATCGAAAAATCAAATTAGCATTGAAGGCATACGGAAGAAATTCAATTATATTCAAATCCAGAATGCCACTCCTACTAAAAAAGAAAGCATTTGACCAGTGTGTACTACCAGTTATGACTATGACCCATGCATTTGAGACCTGGACACTTAAAACAGATATTTCAAGAAAACTCCAGGTAGCACAATGATCAATGGAACGCAACATGCTGGGAATAACAAAGAGAAACCGCAAAAAAACGGAACGACAAAAAACCCAGGTGATAGATGTGATCTACATAATCATATCTCTTAAATGGCAGTGAGCAGGACACCTGGCAAGAAGAACAAATGATAGATGGACCACCAAAATTACAACATGGTACCCATGAGGCATTAGGAGACCTAGAAAAAGACCACATCTGAGATGGGACCATGACATTAGGAAACTCGCAGGAACAAATTGGGCCCGTATAGCCAACAATAGAGAAAATTGGACCATTATATAAATGCTTCCCCGGCCCAAATACTGAAGTTATGATTTATTATTCTGTGATTGTATTTTATATGCTAACTAAATTTATTTTTTTACTGTAACTTTTATTTCTGGTAAAACAATTTAAATTTTAAATGTGGCGCCTTTCAGTTGTACCAACTTATCTGTCCAAAATTTCCTCTAGATAATTTTACTGATTATTTCCTAAATATAACAATAAAATCATTCAGCTTGGCTGTGACCAGGTTCAAGGAGGAATTTTAGAAAACCTTGTGCATTTTTGAGGTTAGGTCCTAGTAGGGTGTTATAACTTTAAAATTACTAGTTTCTGACAAAATTTGACTTTAGATTTGTGACTAGCTCCCCCAAAAAAACCCGCATACCAAATTTCAATAAAATCGGCAGCAAGCCCGATACGTAAAAAATTACCAACTTATCTCTAGTTTATACGTAACATATCCATAACACATGCATTATCCATCTCTTTACTATTTTGCTGCTTGACTAAAAGGTTAAAAAGAATAAAATATATTTAGGTAATGCAAACATTATCTGATCCACGACTAATTACCACAAAAGAGGGGACATCTCTTGAGGAAAATAATCTTTTTATCACAATGTTATTTAATTCCAATAGTACATAGAGTAAGTGTGTTCAAAGTTCTTTGTATTCTGTTTTATTAGCCCATAAACACATAAAAATACACCCAATTAGGCTTTATGTTTACCAATGGAAATTCTCCATTTAAATATTTCAGGGCAGTAAGTCTAGGGATAAGAACATAAACCGATTCATTTATTGCTGAATTATTTCTAAATATTCCGGAATATTTTTAGTTTATACAAATTTATACATTAATATCATTCCACCTTATCACTTTTTACTTATAACCCTGAAATATTTATTTCCTAAATAAACAACGCAAATGATAAAACTTGTAAATGCAACAAAACAGCTGTGAAATACCCGACTATGGTTAATGTTGACATGACAACACAAATTCCCAAGAATTGCTTGATTAAACCGACAGAAAAGACTATTTCTAAGTATTCTAAGGACATTTTAAGCCTATTTTGCCAAGTCATTATTTGATACTTTTCTAATACTTTTTAAAGGAGATTGTGCAGTGTTATTCACGGTCATCTAACGATTTAAAATAGAAAGAAGTGTGCAGTACGATTTTCTATGCTAGAACATAAAAACGCCTCCTGCCAAGTTGCATGTGTAAAAATCTCGTATTTTATTGATCACCCACAGCTAGAATAAGTAAAATCTTACCTTGTGCTAATGCACAGACGGCACACAATAGGAAAATCACTTTTCTGGATATCATTTTAAGAAATATTCTTTGTAAACAGCGAATAGACTTGCAAACGTCTTGCCTGCGGTCGCACGAAAACAAAAATGGTTGGTAATGCGAGGTTGTCACTTTTTTACGTAGATCGTTTATTGCGCAACTCAGCTGGCGTTCCGTGCAATTTGGGTGGCCTATACACACGTAAGACAACGAGTTTTTACCAACGAGGTTAGAAAAGGAACTAGAGAGAACGCAACCAATGTTACACACGTTAAAACTTTGGAGTAAACAAAGAGACTCCAATATGGCTGACTCGACAGAGGCGTATTCAACACTTTTTTGTTATTTTGCAATCCTTTATAGGTGTACTATAAACGATTACAAAAATAAATTAGAAGTGTTTGGGATAAATATATATTTATATATTGTAAAAAATGGTATAAACTTTGCAAATATGTATATAAATACCTAAATGATCGTTAAGTTATGATATAAATGAAAAACTAAAGAAACTACCTATTTTATAAAATAAGTTAAACAGTTAGTTATTTTGGTAAAAAAATATTATTAAAATTTTATAAATTAGTAAACATATCATCAGAGTATCCACAAGGGTATCCCCCATATCACTGAAAATAAGCAAGAAAAATTAAAATATAGCCAAATAAAATATTTGTGCAAGATAAGATACCATCCAAGGAGCGCTGAGGTATATTATTAAAAAAATTAAGGCATTTTCAAAAAAATACTTTTTTGTTTCGTAGTCAACCATATGCGAACCGAAGGGAGAAGGCTTGATGTATTTTAACTAATTTAATGAAAAGAAGTCCTTAACTGGTCTTTGAAAAAGTTAAAGAAAAAAAGAGTCAAGTTAGAAAAAATAAAGCTTGAAAGAAACAGTGCCATTTTTCATAGAAAATTTTTGTGAATTTTTTTTTCTTTTTAATTAAATAAATGCAACTTCACTTGTAAAAACAGCATACAAATTTTGCCTTCAAAAATTCCTGTGGAATTCAATTCAATAATGTTATAAAAAAAAAATATTTTAAAAAATTCATACAAATTTTCTCTTGAAAAAGTCATTGTGTCTTCCGTGCTTAAAAAAATGATTTTTTTTATCTTTAATATAAAAGTAAAACAAATACAAGAGATGTTTTTATTAGATAATAATTTTACCAAATAAACGACATTCTAATGTTTTATTAATTTATTTAACAGTATTTATTATAAATTATACAGAGTATATAAAATAACAAGAAGAATAAAATGAGCAAAGTTTTAGGTTATTAAAGCCTGATAAAATGCCGTTGAGAAAATTATTACATCCCTGTAGTTTTTAAAAATAATCAATTAAATTTATTCTATTTATAATTAACCAAAGACATTTTTTATTAGTTTTAATTTAGGGTATAATGTTTTAAAATGATTAATAAAAAATTATATTTTTATAAAAACATTTGATGATAAGACCTTAAAGACGAAACCTTAAAACCTTATTTAAGTTTTTTTCCAAAAATTTAACAGAACAACAAAAATCTGATTACTTTTTATACGGCATGTTATCTGACCCTTATAGCCTGGAAGTCCATACTATAATTATAGACAATTTTATCAATAAATAGATTGGGGATAACATTGTTCTTAGCTGAACATGCCAATATAGATGTTCTGTCAAAACAGTCCTCAGAAAAATGATCGGAACAAACAACAGCGTGTCTGCTAACGCTAAGTTTGTAAGTTTCATTTCCTCTAACCATGCTGATCTTCTGGTCTCATTTTTGGGTATTCTGTTAAATAAAAAGTATTAATTTAATTTTATTTTTAAACAAAAAAGCAATAATCATAGGCAACTCTAAGATTGGTTATAAAACTGGCATACCTAAAACCAAATTTTGCCACTAAATTGTAAATTTACACGTAATTTGCTATATCGAAGTCAAAGAGATTTTTTTCTAATTGGTTATTAGCAGAATACATTTTAGTCTGTCGAAAGGATAAAGTTTATCTAAGAATTTTTTAAAGAGATAAGAACAGAAAAAAAAAATAAGCTGGCATTATGAAAATAAATTAACTTAAAACTAATTAATTTTGAGCTATTTTTCTCTTTGTAACCCAACTTTATGTTTAATTATTAACAAATAAACGTTTAAATTAAAGGCTATTCTTATTTTAAAACATAATCATAGTTAAATAAAATTATTGTTGAATACACCCTGTGAAATGTTTTTCCAAAATTCTCCTTCTTATCTACCAAATTTTTACAACCTGGAACTAAACACTTCTTATTATTGTTCAAAATTATAAAATGTTTTTAAACCACCCAAAACTTCTCCTTTATAAAAATTAAACGAAAACACAACTAAAACTGCCTCGGACTGCCGGGAGTTACCAATATGGCCGAAATGACATTTCGCTTCCGTTTTAGCGCCCGCGTTCCCTCTAGTTCTTTTGTAACCTCGTTGGTTTTTACCCATAGGATAGGACGAGCAACGAAACAACCGAAACAAAAAAAACTAGTTTTAATAAAAGCAAAGCGGGTTTTCAAAGCCTGTAAGTCTTAATTGGTAATTGTTCGAAAGTTCCTCCTCTCCGTTTTGACCAAATTTAGTATAGGGGGTTTTTTTGGGGGGCGCTGATTACGAATCTCAAAAAATTTTTTGGCAACGTTTTGTTTTTCAGTTTCCATCAACGTTGAAAATCAAACTAACTTATTTAAACTATTCCTCCTTCTTTTTTTTTTTTTTTCTTGGGACAATCCAAAGGCGATGCCTAATCTAACGTACCGTGGGTGTCTTCAGTGTGGTGAGAGGGTTTGTTCCACGGGACTTAAATTTTGGAGATTGGGAGGAGAAGGAAAAATTTCGGGCCCAGGTTCCATAGTCTTGACACTCTAGGGATGAAGGAACAAGAAAGGGAAGTTCGGGGCCTCTCTAACTGAACGGTAAAATGATGCGTAACATTGCACTACGTGTTGCTCTGTTGGAACTGCCAAGAAGGAATTATACTGGTCAACTCCTCTGAGCAAAGCCGTGTACCTATAGAAAGTGAAGATCCCCTACAGCTAAACGGTGGGCAAGAAGAGGAAGCCTTTCTGTGAGCTTTGGATCATTAATAAGACGAACGGCTCTTCTTTGAATGAAGTCCAGAATGAGTGTTGTAGGGGACCCATTCCCCGAAGGAACAAGATTCTAAAGGGTCTGATTTGGGATACATACAGGGTACAGATTGGAAGAAGAGAAATATTTTTCTGGCTCGGAAGAGAAATCAATCTTTTTTGAAGTGTGTATGGTAAAATGTGTTTGTGCCAGTTGGGTTATTCTCAAAAGTAAGCCGACAAGTTAAACGACTCTTTGTTCTGCAGAACTTGGCCGCTCATAGTAAGGGAACATTTGAACTTTTTCGCGACAGCAACATAAGTGTTTTCGAGGCAGAATGCACAGAATTCTTGATTTTTACGCTCACGACCTATTTAAAACCTTTAAAAACTTGTTTTTTATATTTAATTTACATCTTTTTTTCATTTAATTGCAAACATCCACTTTCCACGCCCCAACGTGGCCGCAACCATGTATACACTAACAAATATGGTGCTGCCTTTGAACTTAAAAGTTGCCATTAAATTGAAAAAGGTTAAAATATAAAAAACAAGGTTTTAAAAGGTGTTTATAAAAAATGTGTGCCACTTTAGTGTAAAAATCAAGAACTGTTACAAAAAGAAGGGGGGGAAATAGTGAAATTGAGGTTAGTTTAATTTTTAAATTTATGATGTTATTCAAAAACAAACGTTGCCGATTTTTTTTTTTAGATTCGTAATCAGCGAAAAAAACCCACGTATAAAATTTGTCAAAATCGGAGAAGAGGCAACCGGAATTTTTGTTGAAAAATTTCTACAATATATTTCACCGATAATTTGTGAATGCGGACAGGCTCAATAATTCCCCCAAAACTGGCTAATAAAATTTGCATAAACATTTTTTTTTATATTACTATGAACTATAGTTCATTCTAAGCCGCACTTGTGCCTCAGCTCAACGGGTTCAAGTTGCATATTTTTTTGCCAAGGAAAAATCGTAAAAAAACGATTTTTTCAATATAACTTGAAAACTATTGATTTTGGAAAAAAAGGTACATAACCAAAATTGAAGGTCCAATAAAATTTTTTATAGCTATTTAAGGTTTTGAAATATTAGCGATTTAAATATGAAATAAAAACGATAATATCTCAAAAACTAAAAGAGCTACGAAAAAAAGTATAAAACAAAAAATGTGGTCTTTAATAAGCTTTTAAAAAAATTTTTTTAGAGCATTTTTACTAAAATAAGTTAGGGAAGATATAAGCAAAAAAGTAATTTGGGCCAAAAATTTCATTCCACAATAATTCGTTGATTTCTTGTTTTACCGCATGTAGGTCCGGACTTAAAACTTTCTTTATTTATTATTGTACCTACCTTTTGGTATATTATGTAGGTTATAGGCATATTGCAGGTGTTGAATATAAAGCAGAGTCTTTTCGTCTTAGTTTATCAGTCGTTTGGAGTTTGTCAAGGTATTTTCGTGTTTTTTATTGAGCATCTAAAATAGCGAACCTAAACTAATAATATAAGTAGGTAATCAGGACCTGTACCCTTTCAAAAGGTGCGATAGATATTTGTCAGGCAACCTATTTATGGTTTTGTTTTTCAATGAGGGTTCTAATTTAAATTTTATTGCGGTCAAGAAATCAACGAATTATTGTGGAACGTACTATAACTTATATTTTAATAAACAGGTGTTACGGAATCTATAAATACAGGCTCAGTTCGCAACTGAGTCAGTCGAGAGCTCAGTCGATGGCAGACCTTCAGTAGAGTTGATTGATTGATTGATTGATAAACTAAATACACAAGGAGGTTTTGTCCGCCTCGACACTGCAGCCTACAGGGCTTGTTGTATCTCTTGTGTATTTGTTTCATTAAAAGGTTTGACACCTTAGACAGGTGTAGTAGCCCTTTTACTGTTTTTTTCTGGTCTCCACCTTCTGGTGGTTAGTTCCACCATGGGTTTTGATTTTTTTCTCCAGTATGTAAGTGCAGGGTACTCATATTTTGATGTGAGAGGCGTCTCTTCCTCTTCGTCTTATAGTCTGCAAATGGGTTCTTCTCTATAGATGCCCATAGGGTATATTTTTCTTAGTGCAGTGTCCGGTTATTAATCCTGTCCTCCTAATTTTGATTCCTATTTAGTTTTAGAATTCACTTGTCAATGCTTTCGATGGTGAGTCCAACATTGATTTACTGGGGATGTTGCCTTGGAATGGGTTCCAGAGACTGATGTTGTGTTTGAATCCACCGAGTCATGTAGCCACGAACCGAGGCTTTTCTTATTCCAAAACAGGTTCAGGACCCACAAACATTGCTGCGGAGCCTCGCCTGGCCAGGGAGTCTGCATTTTCATTGCCATAGAGTTACATATATCTCGGCTTAATACCGGGAAACCGCCATTCGGCTCTCCCAGGTTTAGTTTTAGGCAGTTGGCCGTATTTATAGACCCCGTATAAGTGTTATCGTGTAGAACGCGGGTAGCCAAGGATTTGGGCCCCTGTTAAAGAAGAAGTTGTTTTTGTTTGTTTTGTTTGGAAACTGTAGGATACCGGAAGATTGCCGAAGTACCGACACTTTGGTTTTAAAAAGAAAATCGTTTTTGTCTATTTTTGTTGTAACTGTAAGGAGTTGGGAGATTGCCGACAATTAGTAGTACGGCACTTCCAGATTTAAAAAATCGTAACATCTGGAAATTTGGTTTTCAGGAGTAAAAACAGGAGGAGCCTCTTGGATAGTTGGCCCCTGAAATAGTTCGTTTGCAGGTACGGAACAAGGTCGCTGTCGCATTGCACCAGGCTGATTGGCACCTTGTTCCCAACGGGCACCGTGGATGAAAGTATACAGTTTTCGGTAGAGGACGATGTCGCTTTGAAAGAAGTTGATTGGCACCTGTTGCACGCGCGGTGGATACGTGGGGAAGGAAACCCATGAAGAAGGTGACGTAGAAACATAGGACACCGTGCTGCTAGGGCTAGGAGATTGTACAGGCACGTTAGGGCCGAGGTTTGGGGAAACTATTTGGGCCGGGGGTGTTCGCCAGAGCCGTCGGAGAGCCAGAAGGGGGGGTTAACTGCTTTGAGGTGTAGAGGATATGTCGTTTTTTTTGGGATTTTCCCTTTTTTCCAAGGAGTTTCAAGTATTCCTCTGGTAGCTCCCAACAGAGTAAAAATAGTGTCACTTTTAGGCTTTTTTTTCAGTCCGCCTTAAGCGGTTCCAAATTTCCACTCTCTTTTTCGGTTTTAGATTAAGTTAAATTAGTTTTAAAATTAAAAAAATTTTTTGTAATAAACAATACTTATCTTAAACTTATTTATTTATCTGCATGATGAATTTTTTATTGTATTTTTAACAAATTATAAATTTTAAATATTGTATGCCCCAAAAAAACAAACAAACAATCTAAATTATGGTATTTTTTTACTTTGTTGCCCTTACCGATTTCGATGAGTTTTTCCATACGGGGCCTGACCAAAATCTAAAGTAAATTTGGTAATTGTCTCGAAAGTTGCCTCCTTTCCGATTTTGACCAAATGTGGTATATAGGGGTTTTTTGGGTCGCTGATTACGAATCTAAAAAAATATTTTTTCGCAACGTTTCATTTTCGAGATATTCATCATCAAAGTTGAAAATCAAACTAACCTCATTTTCACTATATTCTTCCTTCTTCTTGTACAAAATTTTTGGTTTTTACACTAAAGTGGCACACAATATTTTATAAACACCTTTTAAAACCTTGTATTTTTATTTATTTTACACTTTTTTTCATTAAATTGCGAACTTTCAAGTTTAAAGGCAGCAGACATGTTTGTTTACAAAATAACTAGTGTAAACATGTTGCGGCCACGTTGGAGTGTGTGAAAGTGGATGTTTGCAATTAAATGGAAAAAAGATGTAAAATAAATATAAAAACAATTTTTTAAAAGATGTTTGTGAAATATTGTGTGCTAATGTAGTGTAAAAATCAAGAATTCTGTGCAAAAAGAAGAAGAAATAGTGTAAATAAGGTTAGTCGGATTTTCAAATTTGATGATGAATATCTCGAGACGTTGTCGAAAAAATATTTTTTCAGGATTCGTGCGACCCAAAAACCTCCGTATACCAAATTTGGTCAAAATCGGAGAGGGGCCTTTCGGAAATTACTGTAAATTTTTTTCGACGTTTAATTTTCGAGATATGGAAAGAAAATTAAATAATTATATTAAATAATTTTAAATATTCTGTAAGTTTTCCTTAAAAACCAAAAATGTTAAACAAAAAATCAGAAAAACAGTGAAAGTGTATTAAGTTTGAATTTAACATTTGTTAACTTTATACATAGTTACAATTATTTATTATAAGTTCGGACCTGACCGTTTTATTCATTGCACAAACTCAGCCGGGTTTTTTCCCCTATACCCGCTTGACTTTTTTGCTCTGCATGCGTGGACAAGATTGTTCTACAGCACTGGGCTTTCCTAAATTTTCAAACTTTCTTAAGAACACCAAAAAGAAGGCAGAAATAAATTTTCTAAACCATAAACCATATCCCTAAAATTCGAATTTTACTGGTGCAATTTCTACCTATTTTTACATAATTGCTTAAAAAAATAGATATAAGAATATGCAGGTATGTGGTCACAAACCTGTATTTTTAGTGATTAAATCTATAAGACTTACAGTGTCTTTGTAGTCGTGTGCAAGAACTGACCCATACTTGGGTCGATCAAGTTGCCCCCCCCCACTAATAAATTTCAATTTTTTTCTACGTGTAAATTTTGCACACTTTTTACAATTTTGCACAGGCAATTTTAATTTTTGCACACCTGCGCAAGAGTAACTGTGACTATATGTAATTGTTTGAGAGGCCAACTTAACGCTAGCCCTCCCCACTTATTTTTTTGAACTTTTTTTTATGTCAATCGAAAGCTTGATTTTTGCACAAGTGCCCCAAAAGAGGTATAATGCTTATAAAATATATCGGTAGCCCCCCTCACCCAAAGTTTTTTAACTTTGATTATATTAAATGATAGATTGATTTTTGCACAATTTTGCACAACCATTGGCAATTTTTGCACAAGTGCCCCAAAAGAGATATATCGCTTATAATTTATAGCCGTAGCATCCCCCTCCCCAACCCAAAGTATTTTATCTTTAATTATATCAAATGATATATTAATTTTTGCACAATTTTGCACAACCATTGGTGCTTTTTGCACAAGTGCCCTAAAAGAGGTATGATGCTTTAATTTTTAACATTTTTATTGAGCCGTTAAATATGGAGACTAAAACCTTTGAACTCAACATTTCCTTGGACATTATTCCAAAAACAATTATTATTAATGAAAACACGTACTTATTGAGAGGAGTAATTGGTTATATAGGACCACAAAAAGGAGTCGGTCATTTTATTTGTTAGTCTTCGCCTATTAATAAGTGGGAGGAATTTGATGACAGGAACACTAAAAGCCAGCCGTGTTCCGGTAAAAAAGTTGTCAGAGTTCAAATGTTTTTGTATACTTTGTAAAATATAATAAAGAAGATTTTTACATATTAAAAATAACTAACAATATTTTTATTTTTCTTAACAAGAATGAATTAATATTAAAATGTATATCATATACAGTGTGTCCCGCTTTTCAAGGATACACACACCCTAATAGTTATTAATAATGCAATTTTCTTGAAATTTCGGTAGTAATTGTATGTTAAAAAAATAAAGTAGTTGGCATTTTATTAAGCATTGGCGTGCTCTGTTGGGGGGAGGGGGAAGGGTAAAACTTTTTTTTTGTTAAAATGATATTAGGGCTTACTTTAGATACATAACTTTTAATATCAGATCAGTTCAGTCAAACTTTACTATATCAACTAACTAACGAAAACTACCAAAGTTTAAAACAAATCACGTTATTAATAATTGAGATATAAGGGTGGCTTTTTTTGAAAAAATATTTAAGGGCATGAGATTTTAAAATATGAATTAATGAAATAATTTTTGGAGATGCTAACTTTAAATCTGATAGAAAAAGTTATCTAAAATAAGCACTTTTCCTTTTCCAAAAAAAGTTTTTTTACTCCCTTCCCCGCCATACAATTACCACCAAAATTTTAAGAAAATCACATTACTAATAACTGAGATATTAGGGTACATGTATGAAAAGCGGGACGCACTGTATGCACGTGTTAATGGAAATCATATACTTACAAACTTTGGGATGAATAGGTATATTAATTAAATGACCCAAAGAAGTCAATTATTTTTACATAATATTAATAATGCAAATGCATGTTATATAAAGTTAAAGAATAAATTGGTTTCTTCAATCAAAACAAACAACGCAAAAACCTAATGTTTTGCAACAAATCAGAAATATTTTATAAACTATCAGCTATTTGCTTCTGTTTTTTTTAATTTTTTTTTTTTTTTTCGTGCAAATGCTTTATGTTTTGGTTTTTTATACTAAAAGATTAACAGCAACAAATCTATTTTTTTTTTTATCCGTAAGAATAATGCGAAAAAAAAGTTGGTTTGGATATTAACAATGCGGTTGTGCAAAAATTTAGCTATCCTTTGGCAGGGCCGTATCTAGGTATGGCCGCGCCCTTGGCGGGGCTTAACATTTGCCCCCCCCCCTCAGAACGGGGGGGTTTTGGAGTATACCAGGTCGTGCATTTGTTAAATCGTTACATACCTGCTACATACCTTAATAAATTTACCAGTAATAAATAAAATGTCTTGTCAATTTTTTAAATTTCCCCTGTTACTTTGTATTAGTTATTTCAACATGTTTTACAGTATTAAAAGAAAATAATGGTTATAATCATTTAATAAATACAAGTAATTACATTGAACTACATAATGAGATTTTTACATAATTGAACAATTTTATAGGAAGGAAAAAAACACACTTAAAAACTATCTAAAAATACGATTTAACACAACACATTGAAACTAAAAGCTAATTTTTTTTTTAATTGATGCTCAAACAACCCCGTTTACTGCTAAGCAATACCCTTTTAAGGTTATAAAATTCACTTCTTACATTATGAAGTTGAAATGCCGATAGTCGATCGCACGCCGCTGAAATTGAAACTTTTAATTCTTCTAAATTTTGATAACTTAAATTTGTATAAATAACTTTTTTTTATATGACCCCAAAGGAAGAAGTCTTTTTTGGGAAAAATCAGGAGACCGAGCCCCCCAATTTTGGTGTAATTTGGTCCTAACGGTCCTATAGTGAGTCCATTGAAAACATTTTGAACATATTCTCTTACTTCTCGTGAATTGTTTGCGGACAACCATCCCCCCGAAACTAAATGTCTTGATTGTCAGGTGCAACTTCTTCCAATGCCGGCCCCACTTGATTTTTTTAATAGTTCAAAAAAAATTTCTTTTCCCCAAAATTTTTTTATTCAAAAAAAAAAGGGGACAATAACCCCATGCCCCAAAATACCCGCCCAAACGTTTACCTTATGAGGGTATTGAGTCCTTGATTTTTTTTAACTTTTTTGGTTATTGTTTAATGTGAAGGTGCATTCGTCACTAAAACAAATATTGCGAAAAACCCCCATCGTTATTCCCCCTTTCCCCCTAACCAAAACAAAAATCTACTCTTCGGATCTCAGGGCCCTTTCCCCTTTAAATTTCCCCGATGTCTTTGATATTTTTTACGGATGATATTTATATTTCTTTAATTTGCTTTTGTACTGTGCTGTTATTTTTTTTACAACTTTGCCAAGAAGCCTGGTGCTTATTTCTTTATTTTCTTCTTTTGAAGTAAAACATCTAAATCGGCATTATTTTCTTGAGCTCTTCCATCAAAATACATTATTATTTCGCTCTAAGCAGTTGCATTTTTTTAAAACAGTCCCTTTTCTCAAACTTATAAACGATTTTTTTAAATTTTGTCTTACTTGGAATGTGTCTGTCAGGAAAAAACGTAGAGAACATGGCGGATACTCTTCGATAACTATTTTCCATATAATATCATTTTTATTGTTATTTTCTCTTCCCCAAACTGGCTTTTGAAATAAAAATTTACAAAGTAAAACATCAATTAAAAAGTTGACAAGACATTTTATTTATTACTGGTGAATTCATTAAGGTATGTAGCAGGTATGCAACGATTTTTTTTTTAAAACTTTTAATTACCTTATCAGAAAAAAAAAAAAAATTTTGAATCTGAGCTAATCTTTTTAACGTTTTCAAAATAGTCATTTTGTTGTAAATTCAATTCAATTTACAACAAAATACAATTTTTTTTAAAAATTAATAGGGGAACCAAAAATTTTAATGTATCAAAATTTACATGGGTTTTTTTTTGGCCAGTCTGGCGATGCACCACCCGGTAGAATTTTTCCCCCCAAGAAAAGAAGGTTTTTTTTTGAAATTTTACAAAATTAAAGTGCAAGTTGTTTTTTTTAAAATTTTTTTTTTCCCGAAATTTCGTTTTTTTTTAAAAAACCAATTTTTTGGTAAAATTTGTGTCAAATTATATATTTTCTTTATATGAAAATATTGGGGCCACTCTTTGGGGAAGAGACATGATTTACTTATTGTATAAAATAACTGTTTGTATCACAAAAAATTGAAATGTAAGTTAGCTATACATCCTTATTTGCTTTATTTTAAATTATAAATAACTAAAAAGTCTTTTAAGTTGAAAATTGGTTATAAAATTGTTCTGTTTAATTTAATTATTTGGTTAATTTTGTCAGTAAAAAATAATAATAATATGACTTCGGTATTGACAACTGATATAAAAAAAATTTTTCATGGCCCTTTTTGGGCCCCCCCGGTAGCTGCGCCCTTGGCGGGGGCCCATCTCGCCACCGCCTAGATACGGGGCCCGTCCTTTGACAAAAAGTTTAAAAAAAATTTTCATTTGGTATAATCAAAGTTAGAAAACGTTGAATGGGGGGGCTACAGATAAATTTTAGTCATACCTCTTTTGGGGCACTTGTGCAAAAAGCACCAATAGTTGTGCAAAAATCAATCTATCATTTGATATAATTAAAAAATAAAAAAATTTGGAAAGGGGGGACCTACGGCAATATTTTATAAGCGTTATAATTATCTCTTTTGGGTCATTTTTGCAAAAATTGCCAATGGTTGTGCAAAAATTTTGCAAAAAACAAGCTTTCGATTGACATAAAAAAAAAATAAAAAAAAAAAAAGGGGGGGGGGGGGGTGGCGTTAAGTTGGCCTCCCCCCCAATTTAAAAATCACAGTTTCTCTTGCGCAAGTGTGCAAAAAAATTAAAAATTTCCCCTGCAAAATTTGTGCAAAATGTGTGCAAAATTCACACGTAGAAAAAAAAAAGAAAATTATTAGTGGGGGGGGGCAACTTAATCGACCCCCATACTTTTTTTTAAAGAGACTCCATTTTTTTTTTGTTTTTCACGGCGGCTAAACCCTGATTTTTTTTTTTTTTGTAATACTTTTTTTTTTCTATAAAAAAAAAAAGTTTTTTTTTAAAAAAAAAACCTTTTTTAACAACCATCCTAAAAAATGAACAAGATTATTTTTTGATGTTTGAGAACTGGAATTGCAAAAACCAATAAAAAAAGGGCAAAAATAATAATAATTTATTTTTTACCTAAAATTTGTAAAATTTAAAAAGATAAACAAATATATTCCCCAAAATTTCAATTCTTAAATATTTTAAACCCGAAAAATTTATTGAAAATCTTTAAAGCCCGTTGTTTACAGATATGATAAATTGCCCCAAAGTTTTTGGGTTTCGGGGGCGTTGGACAAAAAAAGAGAAAAATGGATTGTATACACAAATAAAAAACTTTTTTTAAAGGGTTTCAACGCGTTACAAATAGCAAATATCAATTTTATGGGATGCTGATGTTTTTTTAAATGTACTTTTTTTTTTTTGGGGGGGTTGCGATTAAAAAAAAAATCTATTTATTTTACCCTCTTTTAAAAAAAATTTTTCGCCCCCATGCACCTATGGGGGGGAGCCTCCCCCCCCCCTGTTCGCTCCGGCCCTGGGCATCTATCTCATTTTCCCAAAAAAAAGGTTTATTTTAAAAAGGCCCCTTTCCCAAAATATTATTGTAATATTTTTTGCAAAGGGGGAAAAAAAACAAACAACATAGAACCACTAATATTAGTTTATTTATTTAAGGTACCTAGTTATTTAATAAAAAATCACACATTTAAGCAGAAAATAAATGTTATTTAAACTCGCACTATTATAGGCATGAATATTCTTACTACACAAAAATAATACTCTACTTCTGTCTTGGCTACACTGCTCCAATTTGTGTTTTTAACTCTTGACATAAAAATAAAACAACCGGAGTAAACATAGCAATTACAAATATTAATTATATTAGTAATTTAAACACCTTCTATCTTACTATCTATTTAATCTGTTTTTCATGCATCAAATGAAAATTAGGATAGGCAAGTGTTTTATTTTTTATAATTTTTTATATATATATTTTTGTATTTTTAATAAAAATATATTGGTACAGTTGCAAAATGGTGTAGTCTTATATAAATATGGTGCAAATCGAACGACATCAAAAAAATAAT
>JAHBCN010006952.1:2500-45980 GCA_019359885.1 Listronotus oregonensis
AGCAGTTGGAGAAAACCAATAATGTGACGGTATCCAGATTCATACAGCAGTCTCTATCAAGCTTCTTTCTTCCAAACCCAGTGCCAGAAGAAAAGTTCTTAGTGCTTCTATCTGATGCCGCGCCCTATATGGTGAAAGTAGGACAGAACCTTAAAGTATTTTACCCCAATATGGTGCATGTTACATGTCTTCTGCACGGGATAAACCGAGTAGCAGAAACCATCAGAACAGCATTTCCGCTAGTAAATAAGCTAATTTCAAGTGTTAAAAAGTCTTTATCAAAGCCCCTCTAAGAGTGCAAATGTATAGGAGCGACTGCCTGGAGTTAGTTTACCACCAGAACCTGTAATTACCAGATGGGGAACGTGGATTAATGCAGCTATATTCTACGCTGAACACTTTGATGCCGTTAAAGACTTAATTTTGGACTTGGAGGGCGACGCTCAGAGTGTAGTTCAAAGTAAGGACTTGTTACAAAGTGCAAGTGTAGCTAGAGATTTAGTTTTTATTAAAGTTCATTTTGGTTTTATACCAGATATGATCACATCGTTAGAAGTGGACAATTAAGTTTAAGAGAGTCCATTAGTACCATTGACACTTTTTTGGCTAAGTGTGGCAACGTTCCGGGTAAAGTTGGAGATCAAATAAGGCGCAAAGCGGATGCGACTTTAACGAAGAATGAAGGGTATAAATTTTTAAAAATAGTCAAAAATATCTACGAAAATAAGTCTTCTGACGAACATGTACCATGGCCTTATAGTATACTTCCAAAACTTCAGTATTGTCCAATTACGTCAGTAGACGTTGAAAGAACCTTTTCTTTGTATAAACATATTTTCACTGATAGAAGACAATCATTTTTACTAGAAAACTTCGAAAAGTATCTTGTTGTCAATGCCTTTTATAGTATTTCCAAACGAAAAATTGTATAATATTTGTATTATTTTTGTGCTTTGTATATATGTATTTAATCTTGGATTAAGTTATAAACTAATTATGTACCATTTTAAAATAGTAAATAATTGTATCTGACCACATAACTAATATCTGACTATGTTTTCTCACTTTTCACTCTCATGTGTATTTATTTTCCAAATAAAAACCATTTTTTGAAGATTGTACTTTTTTTTTCACCCTATTTTGTTCTATTACATCATTAAATTTTATTACATATTGAATTGCATATTTTGTAATAAAAGTCAATATTTGTGCATATTTTTATGAAAAAAGATGCATATATATGCGCATATTTTTTCAAAAACTTGTTGCATATATTCCGTGCTTTACTTATTATACAAAAATACAATATAGTTTTTTTTGTTATCTTACGACAGTCCACAAAGGTTGGGGCCTTAGTCTAGCGTACCGTGGTTGTCTTGAGGGTTATGACATCCGCCATATTGAAAAACTCTTGCGTGACGTCAAGAAGGGTCCATTTCGGCCATGTTGGATTTTATGCCGGACAGTGGCGTAGAATTGAGGTGGAAACGAAAAACTGCTTTTATACCGACGAACAATATTCATATTTCAAAAATTTAAATGTAATTCAATTAAGTATTGAAATTAAAAATTAAAGCGACAACACGACGATGGCGTACCTTTTCAATGGTATCTACATTAAATACTTTAAAAAATGAGAAAAAAATTAAAATGTAGAAAATACTGATGATTGCTAATTTGTTATAATTATGAGTACTTACTCTATTTTTAAATACACGATATTGAATTATTAACACCTTTTTTTTCTTTAATAATACCCACCTATATTACGACGTTTATAAAATTTTATGAGCAAGTAAAGAAGTTTGGCGACTTTAATTATTTTTTTATCTTGGAACAGTCCGCGAAGGCTGAGGCCTAGTATGAACGCCCCGTGGGAGGCTGAAGTGTAGTAAGAGGGACTTTATTCACAAGAGACTTATATTCTGCAGGTAGCAGGTTCCATAGTCTTGACACTCTAGGGATGAAGGAACGAAGAAAGCGGGAAGTTCGGCGCCTCTCTAGCTGAACTGTTAAAAGTTGCACTACGTGTTGCTCTGTTGGGAGCTGCCAGAAAAGGAATTATACTGACCAACTCGTCTAAGCAGAAGCCGTGAAAATACCTATAGAAGAAAGACAGAAAGGAAGCTTTTCTGTAAGTGCAGGATCAGAAATGTGCTTTTTCAAGCTATCTTGAAGATCTTTGTAAGATTACAAAATATCCAACTCCAAATCAGATACTGGAAGCCATAGAAAAATTAATTTTTTTTTAGGAATTTATGACGGTGTTTTTGTATTACTTCATAAATATATAAACTTGTCTATCAATCCTTAATTTATTTTATTTTAAAAACTAATTATGTTATTTTTAAAAACTAGTTATTTATTTACTTACGGACCATACAGCATCTTGATATTGTAGAATAATAGCAAAATTTTCCATTTTGGCAATAAAATAAATTATTTTATGTAAAAAAATGTGAATACAGGTTTATTGCTAAAAAACTAAACTTTATTTGTTTTACAACTACAATACTACAATATATTTACAATTGCAACAATTAAATAAAATAGAACTGAAATTTTGAAATAGATATGGAAGAAAAGAACACAGTACTTAGTGGTATTATTTAATAATATTTTGTGGTATACTACATAAAACATAAAAATCATTTAACCATTAAAATCCTACTTAATACAAACACAAAAATTTCATTTATAGTTTGTTGGCAGCCCTTGCAAAACAAAGAATTAGATCTCGTGTTCTTATTTGGTACTCGAAAGTTTAACTTACTTACAAGTTCTTCTTAGTCCACTTTATACTACACAATCTAAACAAAAACTTCTTCAGGACAAGGTAGGTTTACATTAGTTAATTTTAAACTTGTAAAAGGCAAATCTAAAAAATATAAATTATATTTTAAAACATGTCTTTTTCAACATAATATACCAAGTAATTGGTAGATAAGTATCCAAAAAAAATTAAATACAATTAAAGAATGTAACTAACCGCAAACTTAATAAATGTACAAAATAATGAGAAAAGATATTAAATACACATTCTGAAAGCACATTAATGCATATACTTAAAGTTCATCAGTTCTAGTTATAAGCAAGTCAATATTGACTATTTACTTTCTTGAAAACAAATAACTATAATTAAAATCACACAAAAATTTTAATTTACTTACTAATAACTGTGTAACTACATTTAGAGTTGTGAAGAGTCACTGGTGGACTTAAAAACCGTGTTTGTGTTATCCGAGGTGTAATAATGCAAACTGAATGGAACTGCTACAATAAAAATAGTATTTTACGTTATAAGGCCGGTAGGTGACTTGTTACGTACGAGTAGATATTATGGACGAGGCGACGCAGGAGCCGGTCAGATATCTGAACGAGTACGTAACACACCTAACGGCCGTGTATCATGTTATTTTATTTCATACTGTCTCTGCTACTAATAAAGTTAAAATAATATATTATATTCTTTTATGACACTATTTTCCAAATTTGTTTTGTGTAACATTAATTTTTGCGGCTATCGCAGAAAGCCGGTCCAAAGCTAAAATGTCAAAATATTCGTACCTATCTTTTGATTTCCTGTGTCACTTTAATGTCAACAATGGCGGAATTAAGTATGCATAGGTGAAATGATGCTTCCTGATGAAATTTTAACAAAATCGGAGGAAGCTCAAGAAAAGTTAATTCCTTTAAAATCTAAAACGCGATACGAAAAAGAATTTCAGCAATTTGTTAACTGGAAAATTGAACATGTCGTGGAAGTAATTCAGGAAGATGTGCTTTTGGCATATTTTTTAGATGCTGTAAGTTTTTATATCACATTTTTGGTTTGTTCTACGATTGTTGTTTTTAGTCAAAAAAATGAATGGTTCATCATTATGGGCAAAATACTCAATGCTCAAATCAACGCTGCTTATTCACGAGAAAACTGATATATCCAAATTTGTAAACTAATAGCATTTTAAAAAATGCAATGTTGGTTATCCCCAAATCAATCTAAAGTGCTGACAAGGGAACAAGTCAATACTTTTTGAGAGAGGCACCGGGATAAGGGTATCTTTTAGAAAAAAGGATTTTATAACTGATTGTAATTTAATTGACCTTTACAGTATTATTTTTAACGTTAGGTGGTTGCAATGATAGGAATTGGGGAGGGTGTCGACAGAAGAGTTATACATGATGAAATTAAATGACATAGAACATATGGAAGAAAAGTTAATTATAACAATTCCCCACAAAAAAACAAATGTAAAAAGAGTTTTCACAGTCATCGATAACGAAATTGGTAAAAAAATCCTTTAAAAACTTGTTTCAAAAAATATGTTAGTCTGCGGCCTAAATTATGACAGAATCATTTTTATTTGTTGGGTATCCCAAGGCAAATGTGTTTCTCAAAGGGTAGGAATTCAACCATTGGGAGCTTTACCGAAAAAATTGCCCAATATCTTAAGCTAGAGAATCCGAAAGATACACTGGGCATTGCTTCCGGAGAACTTCGGCAACTTTTTTGGCAAATGCCGGTGCCAGTACGTCCATATTAAAGCGTCATGGAGGTTGGAAAAGCTCAGCGGTTGCTGAATATGAAAGAGGATTCCCTTGAAGGAAAAGTTCAGATATCTAGAATGATTCAAAAAGGTGAAACTTTTGTAGAATTTTTTACATAACCAATCTAAAGAACCCGGACATCCCAGTGTTCCAGAAATAAATATTACAGGGAATACACAGTGTACAATAACCATAAATGTAAATAAATAAAAAAATATTTTTTTTCATACCTAACATACCTTATTCAATTATTTTTTTTTACTGGCTGTTGTTCATTAAACGGTTTTCATATTATTATTAAAAAACTGTGTAATAATTAGTTTAGTAAAATAAAAATGTATATTTTGGGACGCTTCGTTGTTAAAAATGAACAGAATAATAAATGAGTTAAAACGGAAAAAACTAAATTTATTTTCCGCTTATTTCGCAATATGTCTTATATTATTTTGTAAATTATTATACTTTACTAAAACTGGTAGAAGATTCTTATTTCAGTAAAATCTACCATGGACAAGGTGTAGACATTTAAGCTTTAAGGACGGTCCAAACTTTTTTAAAAATTTTAGTTACATAGAATCATCGTTTTGATGTAATATAATTATCTTATATTACATTCAAATAAAGTTTACTAAAATTGGTAGAAAATTTTATTTCAGCAATAATTCTACTATAGATCTATTGCCCTATAAAATCTAGGCGCTAAGGATGGTTCAAACTTTTTCACCGATTTTAAATTACATAGAAACCCGGGTTTTGGATGTAATATATCTTAAGTTACTTTTTTAATATTAGGTTTACTTTACTAAAACTGGTAGAAAATTTTATTTCAGCAATAAGCTACTATAGATCTATGTATAGTATATACCCTATAAAACCTACAAGCTAAGGATGGTTCAAACTATTTTTTTAAATTTATTAAATAGAAACACCAGTTTTCGGATGTAAATTTCTTAAATTACTTTTTTTAAAAATTAAGTTTTCTTTACTAAAACTGGTACAAAATTTTATTTCAGCAATAAGCTACTATAGATCTATGATAGTATATGCTCTATAAAACCTACAAGCTAAGAATGGTTCAAACTATTTTTCTACGGATTTTAGTTAAATAGAAACCAGTTTGGGTGTAATATATCTTGAATTACTTTTTAATATTAAGTTTTTTTTTTACTAAAATTTGGGAGAAAATTTTATTTCACAATAAGTCTACCACGTATAGATCTTTATTTCTTATTATTAGGTAATTACAATTTATTTAATAGAAGTTGTCATTGGATTATTCGCCTTTGAAAAAGGATGAAATAGAAAATAATTAAGCATCTACAAATTGTTGTGAAATCGAAGGTCGCGAACGTTAAGAAACTTTGTATTTCTTTGGGGTTTAAAAATGTTAGTCACAATTTAATCCCTTTTATTACACCTAGCTGACTAGTTTGTGATTCTTGTAGGAAAAAAAATTTATAGGCGGCCATGGCTTTCGACTGTTTAATTTGTTTTTTTTCGCTGTCACTATTTCGCCAAAAACATTTGATAATTAAACATATGTTATTTTACCTTTAATTTGAAAATAAGTATTTTTTTAATTTAAAAAAAATCATGGAATGTAATCCTTGAAATACGGGCTTGCAAATCCTGCGAAGAAATAAATGACATAAAAAGAATCATCGTAACTTAACTTATTTGACTTACCTATTACAAAACTGTGATTTAAAAAAGATTCAAGAAGTACGTTTTTAAAAACGTTGAAGAGAGTCTTTAAGGATTTTCAGCAAAGATTCGACTACTTCCTAACAAACGCAACAGAATTGTTTCAAAGTATTATATATACCTGGTTAAGCCCAACATTTGCCACGGAGATTCGCCCACATATTCTCCACTAACAAAAGAAGATGCCCAAGAGTTCCAAAGGTATTTAAACGCAAAAATGAAAATTTAGAAGTAGATTAGTTGCTTTTGTTAATTTTTTTTGAATTTCTATAGAAAAAAAGGTATTTTAAATATTGTTGTATTTATTTTAATTAGAATGGTTTTTAATTTTCTCACAAAATCGTCATAAGTTAGTACTTCGAAAACAGTTCGATCTGAACGTGTCTTTAGACAATGTTGACATGTCGACACATTGTGTCAAAAAATGATTGACGTTTTTTTTTTTTTCTAAATGTCATTGATAACAACCGGTAAGTGTTGCTAGGCAACACTTCCCGGCCCCCAAACCGGTAAATCGCATTTAGGGGCTCAAAGGGGTTAACGTCTTTTGTATATACCGGACAGTATGAAATAAAAAAAAATTTGGTAGTAATAGCAGCATTAGGATATATCATTTTTTTTAATTTTTCCTTCTTTTTTTAATCGCCTTTTCCTTTTTGATCAGGATCTCATAATCACCGTTTTTTCAATTTTTTTGGAAGACATATAAAAATCATTTTTTTTAAATGCCCGAGCAAATAACAAAAAACCTTTTGGGAAACACAACTTTTGGTCTATTGCCCCTGGGGCTAATTAAAACATAAAGATTTAACACTACCAAAAAAAATTTTAGAAAAAAAAATAAAACCAATAAAATATTAACTCTGTACCTACACAAATATTTTTAATTGTAAAAAATAACCCCATATAAAAACTTCGACTTTGGAATTTTTCTGTCCACAGCTGAGAATCTGTAACTTTTAGAGTTACCCGACAGGGCCGCCAACATAAGCGACCCTTTTCACACCCTCACGTCTTGGACCTTTTTTTATTAATCGCCTTTTTCCTTTTTGATCAGGATCTCAAAAATCACCGTTTTTTGCAATTTTTCTGAAGACATATAAAAATCATTTTTTTAACATGCTCCGAGCAAATAAAGAATCCTTATGGGAAACACAACTTTTGGTCAAATTGCCATAAGGACTAATTAAAACGTACACGATTTAACACTAAAAAACAATATAGTAAAAACAGTCAAAACCAATAAAATATTAACTCTGTACCTACACAAATATTTTTAATTGTAAAAATAACCCCATATAAAAACTTCGACTTGGGGATCTGTCCCAGCTGAAATGCTAGTAACTTTTGATTTTTCCCGAAGGGCCGCCAACATAAGCGACCCTTTTCACACCCTCACGTCTTGGACTTTTGCTATCCCCATTCTCGACGATGTCATAACCCCTTTAGATTAATAGACTCTGCGTAAGAGGGAGTTTAGTCGCACGGGAGTGGTAAGAGCCTCGGCTCGCCGCACCGGCGATCCGGATTCGAATCCCCGCCCCACCGGGGAGACATATTTAGGTAGTAGTTATTTAAAATAATGTCCGTGGTGGCACTACCGCGTTGTCTAAAAGGTGCTGTGAAATGCAATATTTGCATGTTTCAGTGCTTCGGCAGCGTTGACGGAACCGGGGCAAAAAAAAGATGGGTTAAACATCGGAAAACCCGGCACTCACGGTACTCTGGTACTTAGGAGTATATATGTATATGTATATGTCTAGTATATAGTATATATGTATATGCAAATCCTTCGTGAGTTGTCACAAAGATAAAAAAAAACAAATACTTTCTGGCTTGAAAAAGAAATGCAAGTTATCTTAAAGCTGTTTAGGCTATGAATATGATGTGTTTGTGCCAGTTAAAGTTATTCTTAAAAGTAACACCCACAAGATTAAATAATTCCTTGTCCTGCAGAACTTGGCCGCTCATATGTAAGGAATGAGTATTGGCAGACATTTTTCGCGACAGCAAACATGACTGTGTTTTGAATTCATTAAACTGGATAAGATTTTTGGCGCTCCAATCCAAGATTAGTATAAGGTCTTGCGCTTGTTTTCCAAATCTGACTTAGAGGGTGGCGGAAGTTATGGCAATAGCCAAAGCCATAGAATACTGCCTTAATAGAAAATACTATATGTACTGACAGTAAGGCAGCAATCGGGGCGCTAACAAATACAGTGCACAGATCAGAACTTACAAATAGATGTCGGGAAGCAATTAATGAACTAACGAAAACCGCCAAGAACCCTGCAATGGGTCCCGGACAAAAGGGATCCCGGGAAGTGAAATTGACAAAACCCGCCAATTTGGGAGCTGAGGACCTGAATATACCGTGGGAATCTCTTACAACACGAATACGATAGAGATAGCAAAAATGGATAGTCAAAAGGGGTTCAATGAGAACGGAAAAAGACAAAGCCAGACAATCAAAGGCTATTATTGGGGAAGAACTAGAAAGGACCCACCGATGAACATAAAGGACTTCAATAGGGTGCAAAAAGAGAAACCTGACAGGGCATTGTAGAAACAGACATATCTCAACAAGATAGGAAAAAGCGAGACAAGTACATGTAGATGGTGTGAAGAGGGAAGAGAGGACGCCATGCCTTGGAATTGCCCAACACAAGGGTACATCAGAGGGAAATGTCTAGGTACGGCATGGCTGGACCTAAATGACATAAGATTCCTACCACTAACGGGACTCGCATCACTAGTGAGGAAATTGGGGCTCTAGTAAGCAAAACGACAGCACCCTATCAGTGTAAAAGGAATGCATACGTAAGGGACAGTATAGGGTGACGGAACCTGTATATGCTTAAGGGTTGGTGTAGAGCATAATGGGCTTAGGCCTCAGTGCTCAGGGCCCCAGCGAGGGAACTCACCATGCTACAATAGATAGATAGATAGAGGGTGGCTTAAAAAATTAAATATTAGGATGGAGGGTACTATCGTCAGCAAAACTATAAGTAAGATTTACCGTGAAAGAGAGAAGATCGTTGATAAGAAAAATAAACCGACTTAAAAAATATCTCAACATTATGAAATAATAGATTTTATATATACCTACACTTAATTTACCAACAAAAACAAAGTTAAAAAGTAGGTACGAAATAGATTAGGGACCTACAATTTTTTTGAGGTTGGTGCCAGCAATTCCAAGAATATAAAACCTAATTAAATAAGACAATGGCCTTGTTGGCACCAAGCAAAAAATTGTTGGTCCTTTATTTGTTTTTCGTAAAATTGTATCGAAATAATAACTTTTCAATCGTCATTTTGATTTCAAAAAGAAAGTATTTTACGCATGCGTGCTTCAAAGAAAAATAAATAAAAGTGTATTGGATTTCAAATCATTTATTATAAACATTAATGGAATAATCTTTTATATCAGAGAATTGTACATGGGTCGCACATATAGTGTTTTCTTCATTATGTAAAGAAAATAATACTAGCGTCCGGAAATTACTGGTAGAAGAAACAGGAGTAGCATTACCGGCAGCGTAATTATTCTTCTCTCCCAATTTTTTTCTCGTTTTGTTTTGATCAAATTTTCTACATAGCCTTTTGCCACGGAAGTTGAACGCCATCCTCCGTTCTTTCGGCATCGATATGTTGGCTTCTGAATCCGCAAGAAATGTCGCAGCACACCGTCTAAAGCAGTGCCCAGTGTCTGCGTTTGCATTGGAAAGTCAAGGAATTCGGAATTTTCAGGTATAAAACCAATAGTATTTATACCCACTGGTTGTGAAGTGCATTTAAAATTTCTGTAAGCGATGAGGAATCGATTGTGATCGATACTAGATGGACGTGGGCTTACATATTCACGAAAACTACTCCTTCTATCTTTTCCTTTGATATTGCAAATATACTCGAAACATTGGTTTTTTGTATAAAAAATGGAAATTTTAATAAACGAAGTAGCATTCTCAATGCCTTTTATCTGTAAGTAACTCTGCTCTCCTACAGGCTCCAAAAATTTCAAAGATTAACACTACTTTTTATATTAAATAATTTTTCCCAGCTTTTTTCAACCTCTTTTTTAAAAAATATTTTGGGCTTTCTTGGTTTATACTCACATAACTTTCTCTTAAGAAATGCAATAACATTAGTAAATTTTACCAATGTCCACCATTTTATTAAGATAAATTGTAGAGCGCATCGTTGAATAAATACTTCATAAAGATAGCTGGGACAAGTACGTCAAAATATTTTTTTTGATATATTCAGTACTTTTTCTTTTAAAAGCACAAAACACCAAATTTTTGGTAACTTTTCTAATACAATTTCTTCAATTTCCGAGCAGCTTTTGCTTTATGTTCCATATCGGAGTTTTCAGATTTGTTAAAATTATTTTTGTTATCACACATATTTGGGTTGAATACAAGTTGCGAACTCAATGTTTAAGGCACTCGATGTGTACATCGCTAAAACACTATTTCGCAACATATATCAATAATAGCTACTTTTAATTTGTTAGTTAATTTAGTGCATATGTTACAGGTAAAGTAGATTTTCCAGTAAGAGTTTACTTGGCCTGGGTAAAGTCGACTTTTACTGGTCTTTCAGTAAAAGTTGATTAAAAGCGAAAAGTGATCAACATTCACTAGTCGAAGTTGACTATACCTAGGCAAAGTATACTCTTACTGCCTTGAATTATGAATGAAGCTAATTTTTTGCGAAAACTAACGGTCTACTAGGTAATAAAAAACAAATAAAAACGCAAAACTTTTTTAATAAAAATGTTTATTAGAAAATATTTATTATTTAGGAAGCATGTAATTTTGGTACACCTCAGTTCCTACTTTTAGTGATTTATCACGTCTAAAACATAATTGGGAAAAATAGAAAGCCGCTTTAACCAATCAGAACTAACCATGACCGACCAGAACTAAGGGCTTTTGAATGTGTTTAGATTATCCCTACGTAGAAGTTATTAACAAATTTTTATTAATTTTTAATATGGTAGCAGCATCTCGGACTTAACTTTTACGAAACCACTACAAGTATAGTTAACTCCCCCTAAGTTAAGTTGATCTGCTTATTCTCAATCGATATTTACTGATACTTTTAGTTAAAGTTTACTCTTCCTAGACAGAGTCAGCTCTCTCTAACAATCTACTTTTCCTGTGACATATATACAAAATATATTATTTAATTTTTTTTAAGTTATATTTTTTTTGAAGTCGGTTTTAATTTGCCTTTAATTACCTTTTTATTAAAATTCGAATAACACAAAAATTGTCTAATTGTTATTATTTTTAAAGATGTTGTTTTTGCTGCGTTAGAAAAGTACATTGCTCTTGACCGGGTGACAGTAATATATCATCTCATAGAAAATATAGAGATCTAAAAAACCATTCAAAAGAAGTTAATATAGACCATTAGGCTCCTAACAATGCGCCATAAACGAGCTGTCTTCCGGTTTCTGAGCTCTTTCCCCTTAAACTTTCCAACTGACTGTTGACTTAAAAAGCCGGCCATGATGAATCAATAACCCCCCGGATAACAATGGAAAATGATATCTAAAGGATGTTGGAATCATTTATTAATTTTGATATAGCAGGATCGTATTAGTACTGGGTTATATTAAAACAGAAATAATTTATTAGTGATTTTAGTGGTTCTTTTAATTTTTTGTTTCATCTGCTATATTATAGAAGTCAATGAAAAAACTCAATAACACTAAAATTTTGGACATCCATTGCCTTTATTTATTAATTGATACACAACGTTTTGGTTAGTGATGTAAATCCAATTGTTTTTAGGTGATAACTAAAAATTCCTCTTAAAAGCTACGACTTATATACTATCCGTTGTTCACCGAAGCTTGACCTATTTTCACGGTTTAGCAACGGCTGCCACATATTCGGAATGTCGACACTAGGTCTGCTAAATATATTTTGGTTATTTCAATTTTACAGCTTCTTTAAATTTTCTTTTCTTCTAGTGGGTTTCTTCATAAATAATTTTTGCTTCCGACCATTTTATGCGGTGTTGTTTTGACCATGCGTGTTCGGCAATCCCTGATTTCGACGTTTCACCTCGTACCGTATGTTTTTTGTCTTCTTTAACTCTAATTTCAAGTGGTCTTTTCGGTTCCCCGATGTATACCCCACCACATTCACAGAGAATTTGGTAAATAGAGTCATTTTTTGAAACATTGTTGTCCGGTCTCGTTTCAGTAAGAATATTTCTTAAAGTGGTTTTGGACATAAGTTTTTTTGTCTTATCTTGACATTTATCGATTGTTTCTTTAACCAATCTCTTAATGTAGCCGTTCTGCTTAAGGTTCCCTAGTAAAACCATTGGTATATTACTAGGGATCTTAACCGAACGCTGTGTTTGCACGTCGATGTCGTGGTTTGGCCCAGTAGGATCTTTTATAACATGCGCTGGAGTTGCCGATTATCGGCATTATTTATAACGAATCGTTGTTTTTTTAAAGCATAGCAACTTCTTATGAGCAAGTTCAGACGAGCTTGCGGTATTACGAATCGTGAAAAGTGACGGATTCGTTAAGGACGCGACATTCGTCGTTGTCAACAAATTACGAATGCGTATAAGGTGAAAAGACGTATCCGTCATTAAAAATATATGGCAATATACGATCGATTTCACAATAGTAGGATTTGTCGATGATTCATATTTTTTATACAAATCGCGATTTTGTTGACGTGCGAGAGCACAGTACGTAGTGGGCTTTCTGCTGGCATGGTCACACAATATGACTGACAAAGAAAAAGAAAAGGAGTTTGATAAAATATTGGATAGAGAACTTTTAATCAGTTCAGTAGAACAAAGACCAGTGCTTTGGCAGCATGGCGAGAAATATGTTTACTTCACCGTCTGCAGCGTCCACCTCCGCATAACCTGAATCTGTGCAGTTACCGTCAGCAGCGTCAACTTGCGAACAACCTGAATCTGTGTCACCGTTAGCACCGTCAGCTTCCACACCAGCGGCGTCCACCTCAGCACAAGGTGATATTATTCCGCCATCCTCAGCTGCATCTCTCTCCACACAAAATTATGACTCAGAATATATCATACAAGACCTAGACCTGTCTAGTTTCTAAGCAAGTTTTTAAAAAATCCCACTAAATAATAATACCAGTTTAGCATTGTTTTATTTATAATCTATCAAAAATGGATCGAAACAACCTAAGTAATGTCGTCAAAATGAGTCACTGTCGGCCCACCAAAAGCAATTTTAACGATTACCAATAAGCAATTTTTTAAGAACTACATATTATGTTGATCACCAATTTTTCTTACCTTATACATATTGCCAATTTCTCTTCAGAGCTGATAGCTTTTCTCATGTTTGTGTCCTGTTTTCTCAAATTCTCTTTCAACCTTTGGAGAAGATCATGAAAAGTGGCTATAGACATACGAAAACATTCGAAAAATTTTGATTCATCATCTCGCAACTGGCTCATTAGCAATCGAAAAGTTCCTTTATTAGGTCGTTCTCTTAGTAGTGGATGCACCCAGTGTCTTTTGGTTTTCTTCCGACGATAACGGCGGTGATACCAATATAAAATCATAAGGGTGTTAACGTCCATCTCGCTGAAATGTTGGAGAACTACACCTAGATTCTGTTTTTAGTGACGATCTAAGTTAAAACGAAACATCATGCGCCATGTGAACATTATTTACGGTTTTCACGTATCGTTATTAATCACGATCCACGATAAGTTGAAGCGCTGTGTGAACATCATATCCGTTTTCGACGTATCGTGTTTATTCCGATTCGTAAAAGACGGAGCACCGTGTGAACGTACTGTTAGGGTGTTAGCATACCGTGCTGATGAGTGAATGACATCATGTGCCTTAAATAGGTGTTTTCAACAGTGCCTCTAAGATACATACATACAGCGACCTCTTGGAGTATCTAGCCTTACTGCGGTAATGCGGGGCTCTGCCGTGGTGGACTATTACTTCCCTAGCTCCAAACAGAAAGCGGAACAGAACCGCTTTACAGGAAAAAAGTAACAAAGGTTACAAACAGACAAGGATGCGCTGACCGAAACGGGTGAATCCGTTTCGAAAGGTGCCCCTGAAGTCACAGGCGCCTATTTCACGAGGAAGGCTAATCCATCCATCCCAACCAAGCAGGTGCTTAGAAAGGGATCTCTGAATCCAAACAGAAGGCGGACAAAACCACTTTTATAGGGAAAAGGGTTTCCTGGCTTTAAGCAGAAAGCGGATAGAACCGTCGTAGGGAAAGGCCGGAGATACGGTCTTAGAAGGAACATCTGCTTCCCGTAAGATGTAAGAAGGACCTGGTAGCTTACCAACGCTCCCACGTATACCGGGAGAGGAGGGCATGACGGATCTAATCGTCACCAGAACACATATTGTGCTCGTGTCCGGTAGCGGCACAAGTAAAGGAAGATAAAAGAGCTCTCTCCCAGTTTGATATGGGAATCATTAGAAGTCTGATCCTATTGGGAGAAATATAAAAAGGTGTGAGCCACAATAGACCGGTCGCGGTGGAGGGCGTAAAAGGTCCCCTCACTTTAAACCTAAACCTAACCTTAACCTAGGGATCTAAAGCAAAACGGCTACAGAGAGAGATTGACTAAGGAAAGTTTTTTGTTATGCCGTGGTTTAGTCGATTTTGTAAATTTTTGTCAGGCATTGTTAAAGAAATAACAAACAAATAAGCTACTTTAACAAGAAATAAAAATAATTTAAATACTTTTATTGTTATTTTTTTCTGGGTTAACGGACTAAAAATCTACCCAATGTTTGAGATTTAAAGCTTTTGTCGGCGTCTTCCGTATCGCTGAAAACAAACAATAATTACCGCATGCGGTAAAACAATTTCGTATTCATTGTTAGTAACAACAGAATTAATTTAATTTATATCAGAAATTTGCAATTTAAATTTGAAAATATAAAAAAAGTAAAAATAAATGCTAGAAATGCCAAAACACAGAATGTCAATATTCCGTCAACGTTTTGGGTTTCTTACTAGTTTAAATACAATATATCCTGTACACGTATTTTTCGGACACCCTATACATATATTTTTTAATATCAAACTGTTAACCTGTTTGATTTTCAACATGATCAACTTTAGTTCTAAAAATAACGTTATATAAATTATTAAAAAGATACTCAATAGCACACATTAAAAACGATAAAAATCGTAATTACTGACACGTATTGATTATAAAGTTTGTGGTAATTATTAAATTAATAATTTAATAACAATTAATCATTATTATTAATTCTAACAGACGTGAACACGCAAGGAATATCTTTTTTATTTTCATTTAACGGTATTTGTTACGTTTTATTTAATAATTATTGATTTTTTTAATATTGGAAACTTTAAAAAATATCTGTTTATTTTATTTAATTTATTTTTACTTTTTACGATATAGAGAAGTATTGTATTTTAAGCTACAGATAATCTTTCTGAAAAGGAAGTAGTTAAAATACATGTTAAATTTCTGGCGTAGGTAGGAGGGTGTGGTAGAGGGGGTAATCTTAAATGGAAAGAGTGGTCGAGTTGTACCTCGTTTAAAAGCTCTTTTGATTTTCTTTATGTACAAACAGCTGTTTCGATTTAGTGGTTTTTAAATCCCCCGAGTAGCAAAATTGAACGCAATTCCGTCGATATCTGCTAAGTTATAAATTTTTAATTTTTTAACTTTTCGAGATGCACTTTAAAAAATGCATTTTTCTTATAAACCGATGCAATTTTTATTTTTTATAATTTATAGAAGTTTTTACAATTGAATGCAAGATTTTTACCATTATTTTTTGCAGTGAGCGTCATACTTCTGTGATATATATATATATATTATTATATATATATATATATATATATATATATATATATATATATATATATATATATATATATATATATATATATATATATATATATATATATATATATATATATATATATATATATATATATATATATTATATATTATTTTTTGTTCCATTTTTTGTATCTAGGATTAAGTTTTTTTTTAATTTTAATTTAGGATTTTTTTTTTACATTATTTTTATCTGTTTACTATGTACAATGACGTTGTCTATGTCCTTTTGGAATGTTAATGACAATAAGAGCATTTTATTTTTATGTATTTATTATTTATTATACTTCTGTCCAATATTTTGAGGAAAACCAGAGATTCTTGATGAGAGAAGGGCGTTGCTACATCTCATTTCAAGTCTTTGGCCGAGAGAAAAATTAATCTCTCGTCTTCACGAAATGACACGAGAAACTCTTGCAAATTTGTAAATAAAAAATATAATTACTTTATAAACAATTATACCCAGGTATATTATCTACAAGGTTTTCTTGTTATCTTCTCGACTTTCATAAAACAATAGGAAATCATTAGGCAAAACGTATTTGTAAACTATTTTTTAAAATGACGGCCCAAATTATTTAAACTTGTGTTTTACAAATGTTTTATGTCAAAACTACATTTTGCCGAAAGGTTTTCTTTATATCCTCGACTTGAGTTTGTTAAGATTTTTAGGTAGATAATAATTTTTACCTTAACCACCTTAAAACGTGTAGGGGTTGTAAGGGCTGATGGTAGTGTTACCATTGACACTTTATTTTACTTAACGGAAGATTTTAAACTTAAAACTATTGGGAATGGGCCAAATGGGTGTGCCTTTTGTTTTAGCTTACTGTTAAAATTGTTACACAATTTTTAACACTAAAAATTTGTATTTTAACACATTATATAACATACTTAAAAATCTAGAATACATTTCTAAAAAATAGGGAGATATGTGAACTTTGTTTACCGCTATTGTACCTAATTTGAACTTAAGCCTGCTATTTAATAAGGCGGAGGGGTTGAAAACAGGCTGAAATGTAACGGCAACTGGTGCTCTGGGCCTGCCCTAGGACACACCAGAATAACGAGCAATATATAAACCCAATATTTGAGATGAGCAGTGATACAATGCCAAAACGGATAAATACACACAGACCATACAAAACCCAGCTTACCTGGGGCGGTGGTGAGCGATCTCCTGGTCAGTCTCGGAATTTGGTTTGGTATACCGATGGATCCAAGACTGACAATGGAGCCGGCGCAGGAATACATGGTATGACCCCCAGGTTTAATGCTTATGCTTCCCTGGGGAAATATGCCACTATTTTCCAGGCGGAAATATATGCCATTGAACTTTGTCTGCGAGAGAACTTGAGGAGGAGATATAAGGGCAGGGACATTACTGTCTTCTCTGATAGTCAAGCGGCCATAAAAGCTTTGGCATCCCAACAAGTCAACTCAAGGTTGGTTTGGAACTGTCTGCAATGCCTCCTAAACCTGGCTAACCACCATGAGAGTTACACTTTCCTGGGTGCCAGGACACAGGGAATACACGGCAATGAAAATGCAGACTTCCTGGCCAGGCGAGGCTCCGCAGCAATGTTTGTGGGTCCTGAACCTGTTTTTGGAATACCAAAAGCCTCGGTTCGTGGCTACATGACTCGGTGGATTCAAACACAACATCAGTCATACTGGAACCACATTCCAAGGCAACATCACAGTAAATCAATGTTGGACTCACCATCGAAAACATTGAGCAAGTGAATTACTAAAACTAAATAGGTACCAGATTAGAATAGTGACAGATTTAATAACCGGACACTGCACTCTAAGAAAACATATGCACACTATGGGCATCTATAGAGAAGATCCCATTTGCAGACTATGTGACGAAGAGGAAGAGACAGCCTCTCACATCATAAATAAGTGCCCTGCACTTACATACAACAAATCAAAACCTCATGGTGGACACTAACCACCAGGAGGCTGGAGACCCGAAAAGAACAGTAAAATGGCTACTACACCTGTCTAAGGTGTCAAACCTTTTTAACTGAAACAAATTCACAAGAGATACAACAAGCCCTGTAGGATGCAGTGTCGAGGCGGACAAAACCTCAACTTGCGTATTTATTTTATCAATCAATCAATCAATCAATATTGTAAGTATAAAAACTAAAAATGATCCAAATTCGTGATCCAATAAATAGGAATCGATTTCCTCGACTCGATTCCTTTTTTCCTTAAAAAAGAAATCGCGATTTGTATTGGTGATTCGATTCCTTGCCGAGGATCCGGACCCGTAAATGGATTCCTTTTTTAAAGGATCTGTCCCAGCTCTGCTGATTTGGAAAGAAGGGGATTACTAAATAATGCGTTATTATTTCAGAAAGATGGAGCAACAGCACATACCGCTAGAGTTCTGCGAGTTTAATGGGTGATGCATTGCACGATTTGGAAATTTAAATTGGCCTTCGAGGTACCCGGATTTATCCGCACCAGACTTTTTTCTGTGGGGCTATTTAAAGGCGAAGATTATTGCAACTCGTCCAGAAAATATGCAAGATCTTAAAGATTGCTGAAGAACTCCGGCGAATAGATCAGGTTTTGCTTTATCGTGTCATGAGTTATTTCTTGTACAATCTTAGAAACTGTAATAAAGCTACACTAAATCCCTATGAGTAGATTGTCATTCGGTGTAATAAAATGTTTGTTTTGTAGCTCACTCGTAAAACGGCTTTTTAAGAATAAAATGAAATTGAAATATAGAGTTAGTAAAAGTGTCTTTTACATAATTGAAAAAAAAACATTTTTTTAATGTCTGTTAAACGAGATATTAACAATCAAATTGTGCAATTGATTAAATTGTCGATATCTGTCATGTATGAAAGGCATGCATTTATTTTGGAATATTCGAAATATTTTTTAAAAACGAATGCAATATAAATCAAAGTATTAGAAATAAAGAACCTGAATTTTTTTGATCGTTTTGTTAAAAAGATATTGATTTTTAAAAGATTACATAGGTCTGTTTGGTATTTAGAAATAGTGTACACTATTTTATTCTCTTACGTAATCGCTCTTATGAAAGGTGTATTTTAGGACAAGGTACACAGAAAAAACACTATAATATATTGAATAACAAGGCTTTGATTGTTTGATTTTTTATTTATCCAATAAAGGTTAAAGTTTATTTAATTAATTATGTTTGGGACAATTGAGAAGAAATAATTGATGCTATTACAAGTACTATATTCAGACCTTATCAAAATAGTATTAAGTTAAAATATCTGGTTATTATGTCAATGATTCTATATATTTAAAACTAAGGGAAATCTGTACTTCCTTGAAAATCCCAGAAATTATTGTGTTTAAAGCTTATGTAATCCAGGAAAAATTAGCAATGTTTATTGCAATGGAAACTTAACTTGGGTTAAATTAAAAGTGTCGTACCGTGAATACCAATATTCCCTTCGCCTTAAACAATACTGTGATTGGCACAATATCGTGATCATTATTTCAATGCGGCGTATATTCAATTTAACGATAGCTAAAATTAAAACCAACGTTCCAGCTCAGTTCCTTTTTGACCTCCGATCAGTGAAGTGCTCGCGATAAAAAAAACTACATAGTTTTTTCCGGGAAGGCGGCTAAAGGCGCTGTATCAACAGCTTTTGCCATCGGGGATCAAGGAGAAACTCAAGCCAAACGATGGAGTCTTTCTTCCGGGGACTAAGCGCTGTGAACAAAGATTCCTATACCTGTTCCTTTCTGAGGGCCCCACGCACGAGGGATTTTCCTAATGGCGGAAGATGGTTGCGCGCTCAGCAGGGAGGGGCAGTACTGACAGAAAACGGTTATGCGTGATAACAGAAGCAGTCTCGGTCGGATGGCCATTGTTTGTGCCCTGCATCGATAATTTTTTTGTCAAGAATTTAAGTTTTGGAAAAGTTCGGAATTTCTGGGGGTTACAGAACCCGACTATCCAGAAGTTCCATCTACAAAGCCTGGGAAGCTCACGTTGATAACAACGTGTGTCTGGAAAGGGGAGACCTGGCTGAACCGTTCCACCTTCATATCGGTATTCGGCAACTTCGGCGCTGGCCTGAACGACAACAGGTTCAGGGTTCAACTCAATGGTTAAATGTCAATGCTTGTGTAGATCCTAATTATACTGATTCTCTTTAGTAAATATACCTATTAATAAAATGAATAACTTGCTGGTTTCCTGGGGGTTAAACTCCTTGATACAAGTATTTGCAGGTAAGTTAAATTATACGATATTTTTCCTATGTTTTGTTGTATAGAATAACGAAAATTTATCATGGCGCCATGGTGGCAATCTGGCTATCTCGATGGCTATCTAAACGATTTTTCCTAATGATATATTTGTATACAAATTTTCAAAAATAAGGGTTTTTTCTACTTTTATTTAAAAAAGCCTTTAATATGATGAATGAGCTGGGTTGGAGTAAAGACAAATACTAACTGTTACCATCAAGAAACTTTTTATTTGGAAATCAATACTAAAAATGTTTCATAATTAACATTGTCGTGCAGGGATATTTTAATGTAATTATTCTATTTTCAGATAGAGGGATACATCTAAATGAGAAAGAATTAGACTTTGTAATTCCCTCAAGGGACTTGCAAATACATTTTAAGGATTGTTTAGAAAAATACATTCAGGAGGAAAAAGAAAATACATCAGAATTCGATACATGTGCTTTTGGAGGTACCTGCTGATGATTTAACATTTGGTTTAACGGTAAGTGTTTTACTTATTATACAGAATGGTCCAATTTATTTTTAAAAACCTGTTTGATGAGATGAGAGGCTAATATTGGTCCTAATCAAACAGCTTAAAAAGTCTATTTCGTTTTAGGACATGCATGCAGCCAAGACTCCCTGCACTGTAGCAGAGACCCTGTGTACTGTGACAGAGATTCCTTATACTGTGGCAAAGGCTCCAGGTACATAAGAATAAGTACTGTAAGCCTTAGATCAGCAAGTCCCTTGGCATCTACAAGTTCAGCAACTTCCTAAGACGACGTTACCAATGAGTACCTAATTGTCCCCACCGAAAACAGAACGGTTCATTTTATGGGCAGAGACTTTCAGAAACAGTTTCCGGAATTCGATTTTAAAACCCTATTAAATGTAGTACAAATTAATATTTAGTCAATAAAACACTCAAATTTAAACAATTAAAGTATTTTATTACAATAAATACTACATCAAATTAAATCAACTGTGGGTTAAGGTTGTTTAAATTAGACTCTACTTAAAGATAAATAATAATAATAATTGTAACAAAAAAATTAGATTTATTTTTAATAGAGTTCATATTAATGTAGTATACACCTACTATTTGTTTCAGATTATATCTATTTTAATGAATCGGACTTTTTATTGCATTTAACATATCCATTAATTAAAAACCAATGAAATTCAATAATTTCTTATGTTACTTTAATTACGTTTTGATAATGTTTAAATAAGATTACAATTTACTTAAATGATTCTTATGTTTAAACTAATTTCAATGAGATATGCACAAATAAAAGTAAGATATTCATTTATTTAATCACAAATTTTATTCAGGTATTGCAAATACAGTACCCCATTGACTCAATGTGTATCCCATTCATACTATGAAAGCGTTTTCTGTGTGTAGATCCAAAAAGTGTAAAATAGTATTAAATAATGAACAGACCGCATGTCTTGTGTACAGTCTTCTACTAAAATAATATTCTCAAGCGTTGAGAACCTCTAACTTTTGCTAAAGCGTATTCGATCTTATTTGGAACAGCGCTAAAGTTGTGGTCCATTCAAAATACTGAATCACAAATTTGACTAAAATAGGAAAATGTAATGATCCGTACTATTACTAGTCAAGAGAATCCCGGCTAGTTCAACAATCAATTTTTGTTAGAGAGAAATGGACGACTTCAGCGCGGATGGCATGAAAGTGAAGAAGATAAAAGATGTTTATTCCAATCTCGATCTGACTGTCGCGAGTGAACTACCTTAAGTTTCAAGAATTTTGTTAAGTTATTGAAATGGCAAATAATAAATTATGGGAAACTGTAGAATGGGCCTTATTCTAAAGGTAGACACTTGATTAAGAAAAAAAATAAGTGCAAAAACTCTTCAGTTTAAATGTTTAATGTTTCCCATAAATGCCCTGTCATCATAGTCAGTGTTTTAAACCGCCCTTTCTACCTTCTTTTGTTTCTTACAGGGCTCGCAATTTGTCACGCTTGTAAATGACTGTTGCGTGAACAAGATTTTCTGAGATAAAAAAAGGTTTTTTCGAAATTGTGCACGTGTAAAATGTATCTCACATAATTTCAAAATACTAAACTGTTTTTTGTGCCATTGATCTGTTTTTCGATAAACATTTCGAAAAACAACTGGTAGCAGTTGTATTGTTATAATTTTATGCAAAGCATGATTAGAATTGCAAATAAGGATGGTGGATTAATAAGGGTGTCGATGTAAAAAATGTAAAAAATCATGTATTTCTTTTAAAATATCGATAAATCCTTTATCAGTATATTTTTTTGTAAACGTTTTTAGGACTACAAAGGAAGTAGGACCTAAAAGAAACCCCAAAAAACTTACAAGACGGGACTTGCTTTTTTTAAACATCAATAGTTCTCTCTCTCTCTATCAGTATATTTTTTTGTGAACGCTGTGACATAACTCAAGAAACTTACAACACGGGACATAAATATTTGAAGATTGGTAGTAGAAAAGAAAACTTTTGCGGGTAGCAGGTTCCATAGCTTGAGCACTCTGGGGATATGGGAAAGACCAAAGTGGGAAATTCAAAGTAACTCATCTGGACTCTAAAAGAATGCATAAAAGTGGCACCACGTGTTACTCTGTTGGAAGCTATCATAAAAGGAAATAAACTGGCCAAATTATCAAAGCAGAAACCGTGAAAATACCTATAAAAGAGCGACAGATCCCCTCCAGCCCGTCAGTGTGCAAAAGAAGGAAGCTTTCCTGTAAGCGTAGGATCATTAATATAGCAAACAGTTTTTTTTTTATAAAATGCTTGTAAAAATGGAGATGAGACCCGATTTTCCTGACATTAGAACAATATTTTAGAAAGGGTCTGATTTGGCATAAATACAGAGTATACAAATTAGCAGGAGAGAAATACTTTCTAACTCAGATAAAGAATCTAAACTTTTTTAAAGCTGCAGAGGCCATGGATTTTATGTGTTTGTGCCAGTCAAGATTTTCTTAAAAGTAACGCCAAAAACATTAAACGAGCATTTCTTCTGCAGAATTTGGCTGCTCATATGTAACGGATGAGCATTGGCAGACTTTTTTTGAGACAGCTAACATGACTGATTTTTAAAATAATAAAAAGTGGGTAACCCGTTTAAAAGTAAAAAGTTGAAACTGAGTTTTCAAACGCGCACCATCTGGCAAACGTCGTCTAAACTTCCATCGATCCCAAAACGTTGCTTTTCCCCTAAGTTTTAGATTTTATACAATGTGTCCCAATAGTTGGTTAGATAATTGGGCATTCCGCGGCTTTTAGAACACATTATATGTAGATGAGAAAGGAAATTGGAGAACCAAATATCTGGAAGACCGTAGAAAGAAAGTTGGTTGAGGAGTTCATCATGCCTCTATTCAAAACTTTGGATATATCAAAAACAACGATCTGGGATTCAAAATTGCACTTGATCACCATAGTAACCAAAGCTATGACGTGCATAGTTTAGTAACCAAAGGACAACGCTGCAAAAGTTGGGGGCGGTAACCCTAAAAGGGTATTTAATAATTGTTGATTGATTGATTGATTGATAAAATAAATACACAAGTTGAGGTTTTGTCCGCCTCGACACTGCAGCCTACAGGACTTGTTGTATCTCTTGTGTATTTGTTTCAGTTAAAAAGGTGTGACCCCTTAGACAGGTGTAGTAGCCCTTTTACTGTTCTTTTCTAGTCTCCAGCCTCCAGGTGGTTAGTGTCCACCATGAGGTTTTGATTTGTTCTCCAGGATGTAAGTGCAGGGCACTCATATATGATGTGAGAGGCTGTCTCTTCCTCTTCGTCACATAGTCTGCAAATGGGTTCTTCTCTATAGATGCCCATAGTGTGCATATGTTTTCTTAGAGTGCAGTGTCCGGTTATTAAATCTGTCACTATTCTAATCTGATTCCTATTTAGTTTTAGTAATTCACTTGTCAATGCTTTCGATGGTGAGTCCAACATTGATTTACTGTGATGTTGCCTTGGAATGTGGTTCCAGTATGACTGATGTTGTGTTTGAATCCACCGACTCACGTAGCCACGAACCGAGGCTTTTGGTATTCCAAAAACAGGTTCAGGACCCACAAACATTGCCCTGTATTCCCCTGTGTCCTGGCACCCAGGTAATAATTGTTAGTTCTTAAGGTTTTGAAAATCCATCAAAACTTAATATTTTATGTGTCGCAGGTAATAGGAGGGGCGCGGCTATGATGCCCTAAATAGGAACCGCCACTGGTACCACCAAAAATCCGTGTGGGTCATATTAAAACAGTACGGGGCAGCCATTATCATAATGAACGTTGACAAATGGCGGCCGCCTCGACGGGACATCACAGTTCTACGTGAAGTCCAAATAAATCATTTTGAGCTGCGCTCTGGCGGTGGGCCAAGAATTACATTACTTGTAATTATGATAACGATTACATGTGTACTTACACGTAAAGATACGTCACGTTTTGAGTTTTAATTGTGGTTTTTTCGAAAGAGTAAAACTAGTAAGGTTTAAATTTCCTTGTAACCAATTTTTGGAAAAGTTGTAAAAAACCGAATTGGAGACGACCTTCACCCATCTGTTTACATGATGAAACAAAACTATCGCGAATGGGTTGCCTAACAAAATTATGGTTAAGGCTATAATTAATTTAAGAAAAAATCGAAAAAATTTGATCTCCCTGTATAATGTTAATTTTAGTTTTTTAGTCTACATAACAGTACTAATATACCACTACAATTTTTTTTTCAATTTCATAAATAAAGCTCTTAAAAAGTTTAAAACTAATAAAGAAATACTTTCAAAATTTTAATACAACCTGTCATATATTTAATATATATATATATATATATATATATATATATATATATATATATATATATATATATATATATATATATATATTATATATATATATATATATATATATATATATATATATATATATATATATATATATATATATATATATATATATATATATATATATATATATATATATATATATATATATATATATATATATATATATATATATATATATATATATATATATATATATTTTAACTATTATTTATTAATTTCCTTTTTATTTTTGGGAATAGGTTAATAAAGTAAATGGTAGAAGTTTATTGCAACGTTTCGCACATTATTTATTGTGCTTTTTCAAGCGTAAATATCTAAAAAAATATAATTAAAATTAAAACAGAACATTACACAATATTTTTAGTTTTAAAAGATAAGTGTAAGAAATGAAACAATATTACAATTTTAAAATTAACATTTAAAAAGTTCTAATTTAACACAAAATCAGGTACATAATAAAATTAATTTAAACAGGATGCCTACCTTGGAGTTCTGATACATTGTTATAACTAAAATAATTTTGAATCCGTGTCTGTGGGATTTATTTTTTATTTAATTGATATTTTTTTTTAAAAAGGAAACCAAGCAAGCCTTTATTTCTTTTGCTAACCATGTATTGTTATCCAAACTAAACGTTAATGCCAAATTTTAGCCCAATCGGTTAAGGATAGCCGCTTTAATAGGTTTGAACAAATATACAAACAAAGTTAAATAATAGCTTGTAATGTTGTTTACATTCGGTTAGTAGTTGGGTGAGGAGTCGCCTTAAGTTCGAATGCCGTACTAAAATATTTTTTTAATGTTCAGTTTGCTTAGCTTCTACCACCCGAAACAATAGACTAACGACCAAAAAATTTAATCGGAACCAAGGCCTTTTTTCGGAACTAGCTTGCAGTACAATCCTCATCTATCAGTCGACAAATCTAATGATGATGATTTCTCTAAAAATTGATATTTTTTGTATTTTATTATTATTTATTCATTTAAAGTTAAGTTAATAACCTAATATCCTTTATTTATTTCCAAATTACCTAAATACGCTTCTGGATAAATATAGCTACAAAAAGCAATAAAGACATTTCCGGGTGGCCACGTGACATTTAGGATCATTTGGAAAAAATATAAAAAGTCACCACGGACTGCTAAGGAGCAGTAAGTGTTTGGGGTGACTTTTTATGTTCAATTATATATCGATAAATAGTTGTTTTATGTGTTTACGCCACAATAATTCCAAAGTGCCATTTTTGCTTAATTGTTTAAATGAAACAAATAACCTAATGTTTCTAAAAAAGGAAGGTCTTTTACAAGCTCATTTACCACATTTAATTAAAAATTTTTAAAAAAAAGCGGACGTTTAAAAAAAATAAAAATCAGCCGATTTTTCCACTATTTTAGCTCCGTAAAAAATCGATTTTTATCTGCCAAATTGTGGTAAATTGGCTTACAAAACATCTCAATAAACAACACGCGACAAGGTTTTTTAGAGATGGTTCTGTAGTTCTGGAAAAAACTTCCCAGTTTAAAAAATTATTTTGGAAAAAAAGTTTAAAGTTTTTTTCATGATTTATATATATATATATATATATATATAAAATATATATATATATATATATATATATATATTTATATATATATATATATATATATATATATATATATATATATATATATATATATATATATATATATATATATATATATATATATATATATATATATATATAAAAATATATATATATATATATATATATATATATATATATATATATATATATATATATATATATATATATTTATATATATATATATATATATATATATATATATATATATATATATATATATATATATATATATATATATATATATATATATATATATATATATATATATATATATATATATATATATATATATATATATATATATATATATATATAAATATATTATATATTATATATATATATATATATATATATATATATATGTATATATATATATATATATATATATATATATATATATATATATATATATATATATATATACAGGGTGATTCACGTTGAGTGTCCTATTAAAAGTTCTGGGGAACCAAAAAAGAACTTTTGAAATTTGGCACACGGTCATAACAGGTAATAAGCTACATTTTAAAAATATTTTCAAGTGCAGCGTTGCCAGATCTCCAAGCCAAGAACATTGTAATTTTAAATGGAACACCCCATTTTTTATTCCATATTCGGATTCTACAAAAATTCTAAGTAAGTTTTATTCACATCTTTTCTATATCTTTTTTTTAAGAAAATAATTAATTCTTTTTTTTAAGGAAATAAATTTAAAAAAGGTTTTTTTTACTTTTAACGAGTGGATCCAAATTTTTTTTATTTAAAAATCGATAAAGATCTACATGTTTTTATAAAATTTACCCTAAAGGGGTGCCCCAAAAAAAATTTTATTTTTCCCGATATTTAATGATTAAAACTCTTTTTTTTAAAAAAATACGTATTTTATCCTTTTTTTAAATTAAAATAATTTACCTACAAAATGTTCTTGTTTCATACCCATCCCTTTTTTTTTTTTAAATACAAACTTTTTTTTTTCCCTGTGTTTAAATACATCTACAGTAAACCCCCGGCTTAATTTACAATTTACCTAGGAAGGCCTAATTTGTATTTTAAATTTCTGAAAACTATTTGACATATAAGGTAAAAATTATTTATTTTTTTTGATTAATAAGGAATAAATGTTAAAAAATTTAAAAATTTTTTATATTTAAAAAACGGTAGCTGTGGGTATAGAAAGATGTATGGATATTTGGGTAAATTTTTTTTTAAAAAATAGATAAAATACAGTATGTTGTATTTTTATTTTAATTTTAAAATTTGTAAATATGAAAATTTTTTTTGGGCCCCCTTTATATTTAAAATCCTTTTTTTAAATACATCTTTTTCAAAAAAAAAAAATGTTTAGTATTTGGGAGGCGTAAAATTTTTTTTAACATGGTGTTTTCCTTAAAAAATTGGGTTTTAAATTTTTTTCTTAAAATTTAATTAAAAATGTTAAAAAAATTTCGTTTTATGTAGAATCGGAAAAATAAAAAGGGTGTTCCTTTTAAAAAACAATTTGGTTTTTTCGGTTAGATTGGAACCTTTTTTTCAAAATTTTTTAAAAAATTTTTTCTACTATTATATTAAAAAAAATTTTTTTTGCCCCCAGTTTTAATAGGACATCCGTAATTTATATATATATATATATATATATATATAAAAAGGTTTTCACGGATGGTGAATGTAATTTGTTTTTTTCCCGGGAAATTTACAATCCGTTTGTCAGTAGAAAAATTTTCAGACTTTTGGGCCCAACATCTCGTTGGCATTTTCAATGATGCTTCTTGGGTGGCTGCTCGATTTGGAATGAGTCCTTTGGTCCTTCTGATGTCCTTTTATATGGTTGGAGTTTGTCCCTTTGGGTTAGCATATATATATATATATATATATATATATATATATATATATATATATGCTAAATTCGATTGCGGAGAAAGTTAATGTTTTTTTTTTAATTTAGTTCTGAAGATATAGCGAAAAAGTAAAAATTGTCGATTTTGATTTTTGCTTCTAATTCATTTGTTTTAATTTTAACATGTTTTTACCTATGACACTATTAGGACACTTTTGGGTGACAAATATTTTGCCACCAATATTTTTTTCCGATCGTCTTTTGTTTTTCAGTTACTAACCAAATTTCTCAATTTTGTATGACGGCTATGTTTGGTTTTTCGGTATTTAAATTGTTCCTTTTTAAATTCCCTTTTTAAACAATACCTCACTTGTCACTAAACAGTTTTAAACCTGTATGGCATAAATGTGTATTTTGCAAACAAAAGAAGATTATGACCTGTGTCTGGGACTCCTACCACATCAAAAATACTTTCACAGCACTTACGGACGGCAGGCTGAATTTTTCCCTTGTCACCGAGACTTAAATCACGATTGTTCTACATCTTCACAATGAAATCTTTGTAGACTATAACGCACGTATTAATTGGTTATAGGCCAAACACCAAAGACAGTCCTTTCTAGTAATTTTTACAGCGCTGCAGTCAACCATATTTTTTGGCAAATAAAATAAATAAACTCCCATCGCGTCTACTGCTCGGAATCTCTATAAGCATTAATTTAAAATATTTTTATTTTTTATGGGGAATATTTTCTCATGCATACAGGTACTTCACCGAAAACTAAGCGTGCAAAATCTGCAAAGCTCTTCGGTCACATATCGTGACAGAAGCATATTAGGCCATAACAAAGTAACCATTCTGATGGTCACTAATTTAGTGAACATCACGAATTTAGATACCAAACGACGTTCTTCATCATCGGATATCCATTAGGAGGCCAAAAAATAAGCAGTATTTTTTTAAATTGTTAGAGTTAGAAAAGCAGATCCGGATCAAGTAAAATACTCTTATAAAAGTAAAAAGTAGTATTTTAACGTGTTTTTTTGCGTATAACTGGCAATACTTCGCAATTTTTTTGTCCTACATCGATTTGCATAAAAAATTGTAACTAGGCACACCTTACCCTCTACTTGAAATTCTATATCATGCCGATGGGCGTTGTTTGTTTTTTAAAGACGACAGTAAAAGGCACAACCCGGCATTGAAGTGATTGGTCGAGATATATCGAGTCCTGATTGGCGCAGCCAAGTTCAAGTTATTGGCGCGTTATTTGTCGTTTTTTGGTTATGTTATGTTATGTTTTCTTTCTTTTCACATTGACAACAAACCTTAGACCTTAGACAAGGAAAGAGTCTTAGACCAACAAACGAACAAACATATTTTACATATTTTTGTTTTGCTGTTTGAAACTTTTGAAAGAGATTATTTTACAAACCTGTTCGTCAGAACATATTGTTTAAATAGTAAAGACGTTGTTTTAGCAAGGAATCATGGATTTATCCTTATGTGTTGCATCCTCTTCAACAAAGTCGTCTGAAGAAAATTCATCAGAAGAGTGTCATATCTCATTCATGTCATATCGATTCTCAAATTCAGCAAAAGATTTAAAAATGTGGGATTAAGGAATCGTCATATCACAAGATTCCATAAAATAGAGGTGTTGAATCCCAAAATAAGTTATATTATTTGTCCATTATGTGAGGAAGAAACTGATTGTAAAAGTCATGAGGGATTACGAAAACATCTTGCAGGAAATCACCAGATGAGTATGAGTTAATGACTTTTGAATTTTCTAGCAAACAAGATACGATACATGGAAAGATGCAGAAAAATTGAGACAAATTTTGCAATGCACAGATCAATTCAGAAAAAGGAATTTAAGATACTGTATTATGATTGTAACAGAAGTAACCACAAAGGTAAGTGCAATACTTGTTAGGCCGGTTTTTAGGTACTACCTATGAAGTAATACCCTCTTCAATAACTATTTTAAAATATATACTGGTGTATATAAACACCCTTTATATACTCATCTATTATATATAAATATATCTTCAGGATACAAGCCCAACTATAAAACAAGGACGGAGAAATCTGGTGGGACAATTAAAATTAAAGGAGTGTGTCCCTCCAGGCTGATTTGCAAATTATACATTGATGGGCAAGTTTCAGTAAGTTATTGGAAAACACACGCTGGACATGAACAAGAATTAAGAAGCAAACATCTCTCGAAGTCAGAAAAAAAAATGGTGAAAGAAAAGCTGCAGTCTGGAGTGACACCAAACAGAATTTTGGAGGATTCACGAAAGTTGGAAGCACCAAAACTGGAAAGATTGGCTGTCTTAACAAGTCAAGACATTACAAATTTGTCACGAAAATATAACATTCAGAAGAAACGAGATCAGAATGATATGATAGCAATGTCAAATGCAAATAACTATCAAGACCGAATTATAACAAAAGCCCACAAAAAGGCAGTATTATTTAAGAACCAAGTGGATGTGAAGGCGGATTCTCAAGTATACGGACAATTTAAGGTTACATCATTCAGAGATCCAAACAAATTATATAATGTAAATGCAAAGCAAGTATGTGAAAATGAATGTAAGACACTGTATTGCAGAGTATTGGTAAGAATGTATGAGGAGCGAATGGGTACTAACTCTGTTTTAGATAAAGGTGCCAAGTCTTTGGGAGAAATTTCAAATATCAAACCACAGCACGAACAGGAAATTAATGAGCTTATCAGAGAGAAGGTAGAAGAGACAAATCATGCAAAGGATGGGGTTCAGGCACAAAGCAAACGAAGCCTTCAATGGGAAAACTTACAAAACTTTGTAGAAGGACTAGATGACGAGAATTTTACTGAGTTTATGAAGGACATCCAAGGAAGGGGCGTAAATTTCAAGAGAAGATAAATAAAACTACACAGAAGCTAAAAATGGAGAAACAGGAGTATTTTCCTTCCAAAAAAACCCAAAAGTGAAAATATAAAACTATCCAGCAATGTTTATAATCCTATATAATCCCACAATATACCTATTTTATTATTTGTATCTTGCTGTTATATCTGTATTGAATTTTTATTTTAGCTTTATTAGGATTAGTTTATTCGTAAAAATTTGAAAATGGTTTAAAATAATTTATAAATTAAATAAAAAATGGACTAAATATGGGACATTAACATATTTAAGATTATTATAAGTTTATTTTTGTAAAATATATCCATGGTAGAATTATTTGTGACAATATTTATTTATAATATATAAGTTAATCTTTTTGAATACTGCCTATAATATTAACCAAGATATGTGTTTTAAATTTTGAGAACGGGATGTACTGGGTCCTAGGCGAGGTTTAGAGGGGTTTTACCTCCGCCATTGCACCAAAACCAAAAAATCCTTTGATTTCCCGAATTTTTAATAAAGCCAAGTATTTTTAAACCTAAGTATCTGGTGTTTTATTTGGGTTTACGACTGATGCCATTCCCCCCGTCACACATGAGTGTCAAATTTTATTCAGTATTTAGTCAATATATTCACCCATTTTAAAAATAAACATTTATAAATAGGTATGATGTTTGGTGATGGAATGGAAAACGTCTGCCTTTTAAAAATTATTTTTTCTTTTGACATACCTATAATTATCATAAAAAATTGGTTCTGTCAATAATGACATTAAAATCTAAGACAAACATTTTTTATTTCATCCCAACATTTTTCATGCAATAAAAATAATATAAATATATAATAATTAAATACAAATAATAATTCAATGTAAATAATAATTAAATACACATTATCACAATTAGAATTCTGGATATAGGTATACCTACATTTTTATTCGGATTCTCTACAAGTCTACATAACATTTTAGGCCTAAATTATTAAATTATATTTTACTTCTCTATTAATTTCAATTCCAATTATGGTACATTACACTTTTAAATGAAAAAAATAGACATATATATTAATTTTTTTATGTTTTTAAATTTAAACATTTAGTAGAATTAAATTACAATATAAAAAAATATCTTTATTCTACAATTCAAAATATCTTAATTTTTACCAACATAAAGCCCGCCAAAATTTGAATTAGGACCCGCCCAGCGGCCAATCACCGCAACGCCGGGTTGTGCTTTTTACTGTAGTCTGTTTTTTTAAGGGTGAAAACAACTCCTAATTGTCTTATAACTTAACTGTCTGTAACTTATAAAATAACCCTAAGATGGGTAAAATTTGGCTTGGATTAGTTGAATAATGATTGTTGTATGCTTTAAAATACAATTTTGGAGTATTTCAAACCTTACAAATCAACCCTTTGTTAGAGTTTAAAGTAAAAAAAATATTTACCCTTAAAAAATAATTTATTTATTATAGATTTAGAATATTGTTGCCTAAAATATGTACGAATTTCATTTTGCAAATTTTTAACCCTCATAAATCAACCCCCATTATAGCTTATTTAGAAAAAAAAAAGATTTACACCGAAAAAAATTAATAGCTTGACAGAGTTATTAATTCAAAATGTTACTGCCTGAAATATTATCAATTTCATTATTTTGCAAATTTTCAATCCTTAAAAATCACCCCTTACAACATTGCAATTCTTATAAAGTAATTAAATAGATATAAATAGGAAAAACAGTAGAACTACAACAACGAATTATTTATGCATCGAAGTGCGCTATTCAAATTTTTTGAAAAAAAAAATTGATTGGTTTTTTAAACATAGTTCCTTTATTTTTAATGACAGATATTTTTTTCAAAAATAATTTTGTAGGGTTTTTTAAGAGCTACAGGGCTATGTAAATTAAATCCCTTTAAATCTTTTGGTTTTGAAATAGGGGGATTTCAAAGGGCTCAAATAAGGTAGTGCTCGCTGGGAAATAGAGGTTTTAAACAGCCATATCTCGCCAAATATTAATTGTACAGAAAATTCATAAAAAGGAAAATCTTTGTAATCCAAAAAGCTAAAATTCGGTATAGTCTGTCTCAAAGTATATCGTGTTAGCTCTTGCCTTCATATATGGATTATACCTGCCGACAGCAATAAAACTGCGGATCGGTAGGTATTAAAGGACAAAACATTAGGGACGGACTTTAATAATATAAAGATTTATAATTTATTGTTTATTTAGGTTAGTATAATCTTAAAATTACATTAAGAAATTAAATATAGGAAAAGTTTTAATAAATTTTTAACTGCATTTCATATTCACATAATTAATCATTTATATCTGGATAGATAATCTAAATCCTCAATTTGTTCCACTATCAGAGTCATCATTGAGATTAATTACAATAGATTTATGTTGTTTTGGATAGAAATGTAAGAGTCCTCATTTTTTATAATGTGCTGTAGTGAATTTTCCAGCTCTCAAGTATGGTGTACATTTTTATCAAATTTATAACACTGGACTTAAAGTGGTGTACTTTTTGATCTTTGTTTTACTTGGTTCCACAAATGCTCTATGGGGTTAAACATACAGTGATACGGAGGAAGCCGTAAGACAGTATGCCCAGCCTGTTCAGCCAAATTATCACATACATATTGTTTTTTAATTGCATATGAATTTAGGGCTTCCAAAAGATGCGTTTTTTTGTATCTGAATTCAAAATAAATATCATTTTCTAACAAATATTCCTGGATTTCAGTTTTTGAACTTGATGAAGCTGGTGCTTTGTAGCAGACGGCTGTGGTAGCTTGCGTTATCCATGACAATAACGCTGTTGTTTGGAATATTTTTTAAAAGATAATTTTGAAACCAGTTTTTAAAAAGTTCTGCACTTGTATCCTCATGATAATCCAAGCTAGAATCCTTAATATTCTTTGCAGACAACAGCAAGCAGTTTGGGAGAAATCCGTCTTCTGAACCAGCGTGTATTATGGTAATGCGTTTTCCTTCATTTGAAGTTGCTTTTGTCTGACAGTTTTGACTGGAATCAACCCATCCTTTGGATACTGTGTCGTGTGTATCAAACCATGTTTCATCAAGGTAAATTATGGATCTGTTTTCTAACCTATATCTTTTAATATTCTGGCATTTTTTCGTATCTTCAGTATTTTAGAATTATTTTAAAGAAAAGGGTTTTTAGGAAATTGCGAAAAATCGTTTTTCACTTTAAGGTCCAATTTTTCTAAAATTTAGCATTTTATATTGGTCAAACCTCTAGGATTCATTGACAATAAATATATTAAGAAAATCGCAAAACGCAAAGATCAATTTTAATTAGGAGGGTAATTAGGGGTTGTTTTCACTTATTTTTTTGTAGAAAAAGTAAGAACCGACCTTATATTTATCATAACTCGCTCAATTTTCAGGCTAGATACTATTTTTTTTAAAAGGTCTAATTATATATTTTAAAAAAGATTTTATTAATTAATAATTTTATAATTAAAAGTTTTCTCAAAAAATGCAAAGTTTTTCCGCTATTTGACTTTGAATATTTTAAATTTAGCATTTGACGAACAAAAGTTTTATTTTATTCTGCTTTGTGGAAAAGATGTATAATCTTATTTTACAATAAAGCAATATGATTATTACTTTAAACCTACCCTGATCTACTCACTCTGTATGGGTACCCCAAAACTTTTTTTTATAATATTGTTCCACTAAGTATATAGGTCAGGGCTCGGGATACCGAAGACCACTTAATTATGCATCAGCATGCAAATTGTATAAAAATGGGTGTTCAGCAGTAATTTCAGTGGTTCAAGCCGGTACGGTAGTCACGATATGGGCAAATTAATTAAACTAATATTGGTAATATTCGAAGGACCTGTGGTTTCAGTGAGGAATAGTGCCCATAGGCGGACATTGTAAAACTTTTTTTATTGATTCGTCAATATATTCTTTATCTATAGTTTGTTTATTAGTATTTTTAACGTACACAAAATTGTGATGTGTCTTTGGGGCACTGGTGTAATCCACTTTGCACTTCCCTTGCATCCTGTTTAAAAAAATTCTTAAAGCTAATTCCAGACTTTTTGATTCTTTTCCACGTTACTATTAAAGGCGATAGAAAACTCTACAAGGGCCAGTGTTAAATCGACGGTTCAGTTGATGACAGAGACAATTAAACAGCATAGTTTCGTTACATTGTTGTCACCATAAAAACGGTTGTTAACTGGATTATAATTAACAAAATAAAAAACAAAAATTCTTGTTCTTATACGAAGTGTGACGAAACAATATTTTTCATTAATGCATGATTTTCTTTTTATAAATAATTATAAAATAGGCACCTAAATATACACAAAACAAATCAGTTAGTCTATTTATAACCTTGTCGCCCAAATAACAATTATTAAAGCATCTGTCAAGTTGGTCGCCTAAAATTGAAATTCATCTCAAAAAAATAAACAAAACAAAATAATTTTTACAATTTATACAAATGATTACCGAAAAAATATTGCAACTAATTCTTAACGCGTACTGTTCTAAAAAAGGTTTGATCCCTGATACATTCAGAGTTTACAATTTAGAAGGAGAGAAATACTTTCTAACTTAAAAAAAGGATCCAAGATACCTGAAGCTGCTGAGGCTATGGTTGTAATGTCTTTCTGTCTGTTAAAGTTAAGATTCTTGGTTCTGTAGAACTTGGATTTTTGACGCCCCAATTCAAAATTAGTTTTAGGTCTTATGAAGGGGATATTTGCATTGACTATTGACGCTTTTATTCCAAATCAGACTTACAGGGTGGTATAAGAAATTGAATATTAGAGTGGAGCGTACTATCGTCAGCAAACTATAAATAGGATTGATTGTGAAAGAAAGAACATTGTTGATGTGAAGAAGAAACCAACTTGGTACCAGTACTGAGCCCTGGGGCACCCCAGCATTAATTTGACAGAAGCTGGAAGAATGATGATCTACAATAAATGATATATGTCGATTAGAAGGGAAAGTGGAGAGCCAAGAACAAAGCTCAGCACTATAGGACGGAAGTTTGTTAAAAAGCCCATTATGCCAGACCTAATTAAAAGCTTTGGATATGTCAAGAGCAACGATCTGGGATTCACCAAGAAACTTAAGGAACTTGTTCCAGTTGTGTAAGACGAAGGTCAGTTGTGGATCTTCTGTAGACGAATCCATACTGTCTGTCATGTAAAATTTTGTGATTTTCCAAATTATTATGAAATTTTTCCACCAAGTTTATGCGACCTGAACATTTTTAAGCTACTTACGTGCAACCTTTTTCCAAAAAAGGGTCTTCCCTTCTCTCTCTTTTAAGTGCGGACCCATATCTCCTTCCTTAGTTGTTTCTTCAAGGCAATTGGAAAATATAATAATTTCTCAATAAATTGCTTTTTTTTTCGAAAACGAAGCAAGATTAGAAAAAATATCAAGTTGTATTTTTAGTTGCTTAAATAAAATATAAAAATTGTTAAAAAGCTAGTGGGGCACATTTTCGTTACAATTTTTTTTGAAAATTTAACACCCTGTAGTTTAGAAACTATGCCTTTTCGGACCAATATTTATAAAACGTTTTTTAATATTTTATAATGTTTGGGTTTAAATACCGGTTAAAATAAAGTAATATAAAGAATACTCTGAAAATTACGATTGGCACTCAGAGAAGAAAACCGAACCTAATTTCTAGTTTTTATTTTCTTAGCAATGTTTACATAAAAGAAATCTCCGGATGCTCCGCCTATGGCTGCCGTGATCTATTCCATTATTTTGCATATAATTTACCTAAAAACCGGGGTGAGAACTTGCATGCGAAATTTCTAGGAAGTTGTTTAAATATTTAATGCCATAATTCGCCGTTTTCGAAACCGCAAATCGTACAACTCGCGAGTTTGTGTTTAATTTTTATGTTTTGTTTTTACTGAAATATTTTAAAAGGTGTCTTTAAGTCAATGGCACACAGTTCGCAGATGAGTTGTGTGTGGGTAATGACACAAATTGGCACTAAACGGTTAAAAAAACGGGTTAAATGGTTTAAATTACGAGAATGGCTGTGTTTTTACTTTGCATAAAATTTGGGTCAAATATTTATTTGTTAAATTTTTAAAGATTCTTATTTAATTTGGATTATAGTGTTGTTACGGACTTTTAAAATATGTGTCTATAGAATTGTAGAAATTTAAAATTATTTAGTTTAGAATAATAATTTATTTAAATGAATTAAATTAGTTTTTTTTATTCCCACCATCATTTTAAAGGGTTCTGACGGCGCTCAAAACATTTATTTTGCAATTTTCTTGCATCATGTATTAAAAGAGTTCCTCCAAAAAAGAACCTTTAAAGTATCCACTGTTAAATCGACTTTTGAACAATTCGGTTTGTGACATTGACGTCAACAGGTACGTTGCATTGTTGTTACTATAGAAACGAACATATCCATGGCTTAGTATAAAAACCTTTTATGGCATAAAGTATAAAATTTTACAGAAGACACAAAAATTTTGCCAAAGAAAGATTTTATTTTTTTACATGTTTTAGATTTGAACTAACACTCACGAAATGATTTGAAGGGGGAAAATACACTGCGAACACCTAAAAAATGCAGCCGATCTTCATTGGATATACAAGGTCTTCACACAAATCCACTAAATAAAATATCATTAAAAAATATGGAAATACGAGGTTTTCATTCTAAGCCATCGATATGTGCTAATAGGATGGTGTAAAACAAGGATTCGTGTTTTAATACAAAGTGTCACGAAACAATAGTTCCATGTAAATCATTTAGTATTTGCAAACGATATCATATTTAGGGAGGGCGTAAGCAATTGTTAAAGCTCACTCAAGAAATACAGGGTATTTCTAAAGATAAATAGGCAAGTTTTAAGTACAATAATATGTGGGTATACCATCAAAAAAAAAAAAGGATTTTTTGCAACATTTAGCTTTAATAAATAATAAAACAATTTAAACCACTTTCTGATGTGTCAAAGTCATTGAAACGTCAAGTCAATTAGACAATCGACGCCGGCCTAACAGCCCAAAAACCATTTAAACATTAGAAGAAGATTATGTTTAAAAGAATTAACTGGGAGCAACTATAGCTCCGGAAGGCCAAATTTTAATAAAATTAACAAACATTAGAAGCAAATGTAAAAATTAAAAGTGTAACCAAAATTTTAATAACCTTGTTAAAATATATTTGTCATGTCTTTTCAACTACAATGTCAACATAGTTTTGTATCTAGGAGAGCTTTTGCTTCATAGCCCACTGTGGTTTAAAGTAATAAAGTTTAAATAAATCGCATAAAAACCCAATATTATAAATGGTGTGTTATATTTTTATAAAGAGAATTTAATATCTATTTTTGTAGATTAAAATATATAAAGTGTTCCATTTAAAAAAATGGGGTTAGGTCCGATAACTTTTTTACCTGACACCGTATGCTTATTCTGAAAACGACAGAGTATTTAACCATTCTTATAAACAAACTTTTAAATAAAGATTTTCTGTTTTTTTAATATAAAAATATGGCATCATTCTGAAATTGACAATTTTTTTGATTTACCTCGTGTCTTAAGCAAGCAAAAATTTTTAAGTTTGACCAAAAAAGCACATGACGCCTATATTTTTAAATAGCACTAATAATTTCCGAGATACCCTATAAAAGTGTCGAAAATGGAACACCCTGTACTTACTACAAAATAACAATATGTAAAAATCTTTAATGACTTTGTCAAAACATAGGTGCCAGGAAAATTAGTTCAATTAACTTAAGTCGATATGCAATTAATTTATTTTTATCCCTTTTATTTGGTACAAATAAAAAGGGAATATTAACTCTATAAAGTTTCTGAACAGGTAGGTACTATATGAGTACATATATTTTTAAGTACAATTGGCATTATCAAATTTCTTGGACTGTTAGCGTCACAGCACTAAAGCGATGTTTTGGGTAAAATTTAAACCTTTAATTTTTCCTTATTTTGTATAGCAAAAATTTAAAAAATATGGTTCTAATTAGTCGTCGCTGGATGACCACATTTTTTATTTTTTCAAAATAATTTAAAAACTAACTTTTTGAAACTACCTGTGTTTGCCTGCACTATATACCCCTATCTTATAAAATCGCTATTTTTTTAAAATTTTTACACTTTTCCAAATTTACCAAAATAACTTAAAATATAGTTTTTAAACCCTAATTTTTTGACCTAACTATTTTTATGTACCCCGTATCTTCGTGGTAGAGATGTTTTGTAAAGTGCTTGTTATTTGGAAGACAGTGCATTTTTTAAATTGATTATATTCCATGATGACAATTTTAAGACAGGCACAGATGAAGGTTTTATGGATCATCCATTATTCACTGATATATCCTTTTATAAATTTGAAAGTTTAATTACTATTTTTCCCCCCACAGATGGATCCAAAACCAATCAAAAATTGGAGCAGGCGTGTACAGTAAAATAAGGAACTCGCAATTCTCGAATCCACTAGGAACACACAGTTCTGTATTTTAAACGGAAATATATGCTTTACTGGGAGAACGCAACTGGGCACTGGGACATTCGGGAATAGAAAGCAACGGAAAAGCGCATGACCTAGCGAGATAGGGATCATCCACACCATACTTTGGACCAGAACCTGCCCTTGGAGTGACCAAAACCACAGCACGAGGGCAAGCAAGGAAATGGATCCGACATAAATACAAGGAATGCTGGTCCAGCATCAGTAGAATAAGACATGGAAAAGGCTTCATAGAGTACTTAAACAAAAGAACACAGATAGAACTACTTATCGTTTGACAAAGTAGGAAAGACTTAGCAAAACAGTAGTGCTGCTAACAGGGCATGAGTGAAAACACCCACACAAATAGGCTTAGACAATGGGGACCCAAGTTGCAGAATGTGCGATGAGGGGAAAGAAACAGCCAACCACATGAATGTGAAGCGTTAAATCACAAAAGACAGGCATTATTTGGGCATCCGAACATGACCCCACAGAAATATATCAACAAACCAATCTCGGGGCTTTACAGATCTGTAGAAGGAACAAGATAATGGGAGATTAGGCACAAAAACTCGGGAGGCTGCGATGCCTCCCATAGTCAATTAAGACGACTTTCAGGGAAACAATATTTTTACCAGTATATTAAGCTTTTGTTTCAAAATATTATTTTAAAATTACAGTTCTTGTTACATGTAAAAGTACTAAAAAGTGCATTTCATAAAATATTCCTTTAGACACGGTCGAAGGATTCGAACACGTGCGCTCAACCTTTTGTTTTTAAATCTGCCAAACGCCGTATTAGGAATCTTTTTGTCCACAGATATTTCTGCAACTTTTTGTTCGGATCACAAAACAATAGTTCCTGGCGAACATTATAAACCCACTTAAATATCATCTATAGGAAGGGCAGTAACAAACTGTCCTAGCTTTGATGAAAAATGACCAGAGATAGTTAAAAATTATATTGTGTCTTAAAAATATATCTTTGAAACGTTAATTTTAGGGGTTAAATTTTATTTATCAGATACAATGTCCAAAATATTCGTGTGATCGAAAAAAAATTTAGTAAAAATTGAAGCTTTAGAGCTATTATAAATAAAAATAACGAAAGCGAAACTTAACCAAATGTCAAACGCAATTGACCAATGTTTTTTCATTGCTTTTGCTTACGTTTTATTTTAAATTATAATGGATGAATAATAGTTTGCTACTAGTCGGATTAATAATCTACCAATTTCAAGGTGTATCAAAAAAGGCTTCACAACTTGAAGAAGGTACATGCCAGCAAGTCAAATAAAATTTACAAAGGTTCTCCAAGAATTCAAATAATAAATAACTATTTTTGTTTTTTGAGTCACTGTATTCACTTATTGTGGAAAGAATACCATGTGGAGATTTTAAATTTTTAAATTAATAAGTTCTTATTATTTAAATAGATACCCAAAGTATATTAATACGCTATTTAAATAGAAAGAAACATATTCAGTGGTGTGCAGTGATATTTGGAATCCTTGCTTTATTGGAGCCTCTTGGAGTGTATCGCAATGACGAAAGGCGTGTGGATTGAGTTACTTCAGTCCCATGGGGACATGGTAAATAGCTCCTTTAAGATGCTACATGTTCACTCACTTCAGCCAATTCCTATATACATAGAACATCTAATTCATCAAAGCGGCTTGTATCCTTGCTAAATATAAAAAATGCAAAAAATATACTGAATTTCTAGACCGATATATTTTTGAACCTCTGGCCATCGAGACTTATGGTCCTTGGGGCACTGAAGCCAAGAGCCTGGTCGGGGACATTGCCTCCAAAATTTCTTTTGATAAATCTTGTAGCTTAACAATTCAGAACTGCTTTGTGTGAGTACCTATATTTTGTTATTTTGCCTCATCTCCTGTGCTAATACAAGATTTCCTGTGCGGTAAGTCCAGCGTAGCTCTACTGGCCGCTTCATCTATCTCTTTTAATGGATCGATGCAACCAATACTTTCTCCAACATTTTCTTCCATTTTATTTTGATACCGAATTTTAGATGTCCATATTAGTTATTTGCATGTTTTCACCCATTAAGGTACTGAAATAAAAGAAAAATATATGAGGCTTCATTAATATCATTATATTTTCAAAAATAAAATAAATACGATTTTTTTAAACCGCTTTTTTTTTCAAAGTTAAAAACTGTTTTTTTTTTTTTTAAGACAAACAGTTAAACTTACCTTTATTTCGCATTGTCCAAGGCCTCGGCAACTGTTTCCATCATCAGTGTTGTACGGTCTCTTAAGACAACAACAGACAGCCGCCTACTTGTTACATGTCTTACTGCAAGCTAAAACGTAAGGGTGCCAAGCAGACACGAGGCTTTGAAATATTTGGAATTTTAAATTTTAGTCGAATCATCATTAAAAATGAATTTGTAACTTTATCAAAAGAGTTTTCAAAAAATCTCGAATTTTAATTTAAAGTTATATTGAAATTTAGTTATGTTGAAGCCTAAAAATACACATCAGTTAGTACATGCAAGAAACTAAAATACCCTGAAATAAAAAATTTTAAAAAAATTATGAACCCTGAAAAAATAGAATATCTAGTACATTAAAAAAAAATAAATAAAATATATATATATATATATATATATATATATATATATATATATATATATATATATATATATATATATATATATATATATATATATATATATATATATATATATATATATATATATATATATATATATATATATATATATATATATATATATATATATATTATAAGTCTTGGACTCCAAAAAGGTAACGCCCTGCAGTGATAGATACCTTTCGGGGGAAAAACAGGTTTATTATATTTTTTAAAAATTTTATTATTATTTTGTCTTTTAAATAATGTTCTACTTTTATTATTATATATTGTTTATTTATTACTAAATAAAGTAAAAAAATAAATTTTATGGATTCATGATTAAGGTAATTCAATATTCTTACATTTTTAAACTCGTCGCAAAAGAGCTTTATACATGTATATCATGAACATTTTTTTTAAACGCTGTTTCTTTTTTAACGAAAAGCAAACAACGTCACCAAAACCCCTTGATTTCTAATTTTACAACCTGTTAGCCACTTAAACTGTTCATAAGATTTTTTTGGTTGATATGTCCCGCAAGTCTTTATTTTAGAAGAAGTCCGTAGACTATTCAATCGGGCAAAAGTAGTGGGCGAATGGAAGGCAACAAGCAAATCAGGAAAGCAAAAAAAAATCCTGGGAAAAAAGGGTTTGTAAAGGGGGTCTCAGGGAAAACCAGCAGCACTAGAATTCATAGGATTCTTTCCGAGAACCGGCTCAGGAGTTA
>JAHBCN010006953.1:0-45891 GCA_019359885.1 Listronotus oregonensis
GGGGGAAAATTTTTCTTACCAATATGCCCTATAATGTTCTGTCAAAACAGTCCTCAGAAAAATGATGGGAACAAACAACAGCGTGTCTGCTAACTGCTAAGTTTGAAGCCCATTGCCCTAACCATGCTGATCTTCTGGTCTTTTTTGGGTATTCTGTTAAAAAAAAAGTAAATTTAAATTTTATTCTTTAAACCAAAACAATTCATGGCATCTCGAAGTTTTTTATAAAATGGATTTCAAAAAAAAACCAAATTACCATTATTACTAAATTGTGTTTGTTACACTTTAATTTGCTATATCGAAGTAAAAAGAGTTTTTTTTTTTCTAATTGGTTATTAGCAGAAGACATTTTAGTTTGTTGAAAGGATCGTTTATCTAAAAATTTTTTTAAAGAGATAAAAACAAAACAAAAAATAACTGGCATTAAAAAAATAAATTAATTTAAAAACAATTTTTTTGAGCACCTAAGGTGCTATTATTAAAACAAAGTCAACCAAATTTTAATTTAGATTTCATTACTATGATTTCTAATTCAGTTTACCCTTATTAATCTGCAAAACTATATTAAATTTTTTTTAACACAAATATAAAAAAAAGGGGAAGTCAGCCGCATTTTTCTTTTTAACCCCAACTTATATTTTTAATCTATTAACAAATGATTTAAATTAAAAGGCATATTCTTTTTTTAAACAGCATGAATCATAGTTGAATAAAATTATTTGAATACACACCTGTGAAATGTTTTTCCACCCAAATTTCCTTCTTATCTCCCAAAATTTTACAACCTGGAATAAACACTTTTCTTTTTGTTCAAAATTATAAAATTTTTAAACCACACCAAAACTTCTCACAAAAAAATAAACAAAAACACAAGAAAACACAACAAAACCGCCTCGGACGGGGGAAAATTACCAATATGGGAAATGACATTTCGCCTCCGTTTTTCGGGTCTGCTTTCCCTTTGTTCTTTGTAACCTCGTTGTATGGAAAGAAAAAAATTGTCATTTAATCCCCATGATTTTCCAAACGTCACATTCGCGTTCGATTGATTTTCGTTGCTCTTTTGGGTGTTTTTTAGCGATTTTCGGGCCGGGAAAAGGGTTTTCTAGTTGGAGTCAAGTGGGAACTTTGATTGGTGAGCACTGTTTAAAAAAAACGTTTTGGTTATTGTAAATTATGTTATAAATAATGGGCCATGCTGTAATGGTTGCTATGTGTAAAAAGGGTTTTTTACTGTGTAATTTTAAGGTCTGTAATGTATTACTGTACAAAATTTTTTTTCGGGCTACAGCACAAAAAAAAAAATAAAAAAAATTTTATAGTATTTTTCCATAAATATGCGTTTTTACTTTTATTTTAACGAAAACTCAGTTTAATAAAAAAAATATTTACTTAAAAATAGCAATGGCGCTTTGGGAAAAGGACCTGTTTTTTTTTTAACAGGTATAGATCGATACTTGTGGACAATAACACCTCTTTTTTGCCAATTCACTAAGTTTATCATTTCTATGATCTACCATATGGTTTCTAGCTTACCGGGCTTCTGTAAAAAATTTTGCATGTAAATAATTTTTTTATTTTTTCATCTGTACGATGTTTCTCAACGTGTTTTTTTAAAAGGTTTTCGTACATTGTTGTCAGATCCCCCATTTCAGTATTGGGGGTTGTTTCTATGTCTTTTTTTTTAATTTAAAACCCCGAGTTTTACTTTGATATCGCATTTGTCACATTGGGGGTAACGAACCTGGGTACTTTTCGCAAGATTTGATTTTCATACTTGTTAGGTTGAAAAGTACCATAGCACATTTTGAACACTTGTATCTTTGGATTTTTGGGGTGTTTACATGTTTTTTAAAAGGGGTTTTTGAAAAGGGTTAAATTTTCATTCGGGATAGCGGCATTTATGAACAGTGACGTCTTGGTTTCTTAATTCGAGACTGTCAGGGGTCCCATATGACCCCAGAGCTGATTTTTTTTGTCTCGTTTTATAATTAAAATTTGCATTTTTAAAATTTGGGCAGAGTTTTACTGACAACTTCTGAGATGCCAAAACCTAAAAATATAAAAAAAAATTTATCTGTATGTAAGTCAAAAACTAATGGCTCTCAAGACTTTAAAAAACAGGGTGTAAGGAAATTAACAATGACATTTCTAACTATTTAAATACATTAATATGAGGTAAAAATTTTATATTTGATTTAAAAATGCTAAAACCCCGGGCCCGGCGCAGAGTACACGCAGAGGTTTTTTGGCCTTCTAAACTTTATTTATTTAAGTATTAAAATATAATTGATTTACCAATTAATAAAATTTTTAAATTTACAAAAAACCCCACAAAGAAAGTCCAATTAAAAAGCAGGTAGAATTATTAATTTTTACATTATAAACACGAACTAATAACTAAAAAATATTAACTAACATAAACAATTTTTTCATTCAATCAGGAAAAAAAAAAAAAAACGGTAAAAAAAAAGAAAAGGTAAAAGGGCCATTTATAATCAACATACAAAAACCTTGGGTTCTAAACATCACTCAATTTCCCCGAACATTTTTGGAAAAAATGTTCTAAATATCCCGTAACCTCGTATTTAAAATAAATTGTAAATCTATACAAACAGAATTTAGTAGGTGATTATTTCTTGCAAACCCCTGCTGTTAAAAAATACATCTAGTAGTGTAAAAAGGCACATGCACTCGGGCCGTTCTATAAAAAAAATTGGCGCCCCAAGGCCTAGCATTGAAATTTTAAATATGATTTTTAATATTTCATTGTAGTTATAAACAAAATTATTTTATAAAAAGTTCCAGAACCTAATTTTAGTTTTTTAAAAAACATGAAGCAAGGATAACAAGAATAGTGATGGATATGGATATAATATATTCTTTTTTTTTTTATGTCAATAATTAATTTTTATTTGTACTACATAAAATCCCCTCACAAAAAAAAAAAAAAACATTATAATAATAAAAATATTGTAATAAACATCAAAAATAATTTTAATAAAAAAAAATCCACATATAACTATATTATTTATAATAATTTTTTCATAAATTGAATTGACGTTCTAAATAATAAACTTTTTTTCTAGCTTTAGTTAGAGAAAACATCGATTACACACTTTAAAAAAAAAAACGTCTCAAGGTCATCTAGAGGTCAAAATGGTAATATTTTTGAAAGTTTCGGGTAAATTCTCGAGCGACCTACTAACTTGAGGGGACCATTTAGTTTCTGAGTACTTTTTGGACATAAGAAAGAACCCGAATTACGCCCAGGATCAGGGGCCCAGGGGCAAAGGGGATGGGCGTTTAACGGGCAAATTTAGTTTTCCCCTGCCAAGTCGTTAAATTTTTGACGATATTTGCTGTGTTAAGACGGTCGACCTGGCACTGACACGAGTGACCAAAATTTTGCGTGAACATTAACCCTCAAGAAAGCAATAGTCTCCCATATAAAAAAAAGATTAAACAAAATCGAACTATCGTCCAATATACTTTACCTCTTTAAGATTTTAAAAGTGCATGGCAACTCAAATGACAAATTTTCTTGAGGAAAATAAAATGTTTTCAAAATCCATTTGGTTTTTAAGGAGAGAAAAACTGTTTCAGCAATACTTTTTTTTTGTCGGGTTTTAATGAATTCTTTGGAACTGAAATATGGTTGTGCTTTTTTGCAATCTTAGAAAAGCGTTTGACTGTGTCTCCACAGTCTACTCAAAAAACTTAAATGCAAAGTTCAGTGAAAGAGCATATCAATGTTAAAATCATATCTTTCTAATGAAAGGGGTAGTGGGTTTGGGGGGTGTCATGCGGGGGGGGTAGGTTAACATGGGGGTGCCAGGGGGCCCCAGGACCACTTTATTTTTAATATTCAAAATAATTTGCCACTGTTTGAGTCCCTGGAGAATGTTGAGGTTAGATTGGGGAGGCAAGGTCGGGGGTGCAAAGGGTTTAATGTTTGGTCTTCTGTGATGATGAAAAAACAAACAAAGTGCCTTTACTTTACAAAAAATAATGAAAATAGTAATGGTAAAATTTAGGGAAATTTGGGACCCCAAATTTAGGGGGGGATTCACAGGTAGAAAATGTTGCAGGTAGGCGATAGTAGTTTTTTTTGTTCTTCGTAGTCTGAATGGATATGTATCGGAGACGACACTGAGAATGGATATTTTGCTATATTTCATTAGTAATGTCCTATGCATATTAGCAGGGGGATATCCCCAAAATATAAAAGGATTTTTAAACTGAAAAGAAAGGCAGTTAGAATTTTAATTGACGGGCGGGAGAGACGATGTAGGGGGGCCTTTATTCAGTCAAAGATCTGAATTTTCCTATCACACTACATTTTGGAATCCTTATTTTTGTAAAAACCCAACCAGTCCCTTACCACAGAGAAATTCACGACTATGATCCCGGGGGAAGATGGCTAACTCCAGATGCAGACGCGAGGTGCCATGGGCGCCTTGATTTATAGCAGTAAAACTAACAAAAATTCCATTTAAAAGGAATTCCACTTAAAAATTTAAAAAAAACAGTCAAATGTATACTTATCTCTAATGCATTCTTAGTTTAAAATTTTGGGATTTTAATTTAGTATAATTTTTTTTATAATTTTAAATAATATTTTAATGTTTTTGTGTTTTTTTTTTTTAGTAGGTTTTAAAAATATAGTTTTTTATATTAATTTTAATAAAAAACACCCCATACTGTGATATAACTTTTTTATTATGTAAACAACTTGATTGTAAAAAATCAATAAATAATTTTAAATTTTTAAATAGTCCTCATTTTAGCCTTTTTTTTTTTAAAAGATTTTTTTTAAAAATTTTTATTTTTAGGGCGGTTTTAAAGAAAATTTAAATCAAACCTAAAAAATGCAGCTTTTTGGAGATCTTTAAAAACCCTTTTTGTACTTTATCATGGTCATCGCATTTGACAAAATTTTAAAATGTCCGCAAACAGTTACATGATCTTCAGTACCTGTGGTTACGCTACTTTAAATCAAAAAGAGGGGGATCAAGATTTGACCCCTTGGAAATGCCATGTAGAAATACGTTGACAAAAATATGAAAATTTTTTTAAAAAAGTCAACAATGGAGTCATTAAACCAAAACTCACCCCTAAAGTTATCAAAATATGGCAGGAGACCCTTAAAACGCCTTTAAAAGTCTGTATAAATTACGTCTACTTGTCCACGTCGGTTTAACGCTTCCAAAATAAATTGTAAAATATGTATAAAAGCGGGCTAACTTTTAAAAAAAAAACATGTATTTGGATATATTTTCAAAACAGACTAAGGCCTGGTGTTTTAATATTTTTTTCAAAATTTTTGCAGGGGGCCCCTTTTTTACGTTTATAATTTTTAACAATTTTTATTTTCTCCTTAAAAAAATAAACCTTTTCTTTTTTCATTTAGAAATAGTTCCAGATTTAATACTTAAGAAAAATATATTATAAAAAATATATCCGGGGAAGGGGGATACTGATGGCCGGGGTTTTTTTTGGGGCCCGAATTCAAAAATGGTCGGGAACATCCCAAAAATTCACGGCGGGAAAAGACCCCAACCCCCGGTACCCTAACCGGTTTTGAACGTCATCTGGGTTCTCCCAAAATTAAAAAGAAATTCGCCCGGGGGTTTTTTCGGAATTTAAATTTCTGGGGAAACCCCCCGGAACCTTCTGGGAAAAATGAGTGCGCATTGAAATTTTTGAAAGCCCAAAACAACTCAAAATATTTGGGGGTTTTGACGTGAAATTTGGGGGTACGCCCCAAAAAGCCCTACAAGTTTTCGGGGGTTTTTTGGCATCGTTAAAAAAACCCGGGGGTGACGTCCCTCCTTCCCCAATTGGGGGTTTCCCCTATTTTTTTCAGCGTCCAAAACCCGGGGCTGGTTTTTTTTTGGGGGGGGGGGGGGGGGAAAAAAAAAAAATCATAATCGTGATCAGCGACCTCAAAAACCCCCGGGGAACCGGGGCGTTCTGACTCATATTTACAAAGTTATTAAATCTTCAAAAAACCCTCTCAAAAAAAAGCATTTTTTTATTATTTTTTGGCTGCAGCAATGCATTTTTGGGTTTTTATAAGTCACAAAGAGGTACATTTTTATAAAAAAAATTTGGGAAATCTTTCCTGATAAAAATTTTGTTTGCTTCGACATTTTATGTTATCAAATGTACTTTTTTAATCAAGAGTTTGTCATAAATAAAATCCGAAAATTTGGGCAAAGGAACCGATTAGTGAGGTTCCCTTACACTAAATATTTAGCAGGTAAAAAAATATATTATTATTGTGTTTCTTTTTAAGTAAAATTTATCTAATATGTTGCAAAAAAATAAAAGAAATTTTTTTAAATTAAAGTTCCGTACCCCAAACAGCAATTTTAGTCTTTTCTACCACCCCCCGACATTTTGGGAACTCTAAAGTTTTGTTTACTAGTGAGGGAACGTTTCGCAAGATCCCTTACGTTCTGACCAAAATGGGGAACATTTTAAATTTTTAAAAATTTCCCCTTGGGAATTTTAAAACCCTACGTCGCACTTATGCCCCCAGCTATGGCGCTACTTTATAAGATTTGTTCCGCCACTTTACTTGGCCTATTTGCTTTTTCTTTGTCTTACATATTCAGAAACATTTTTTTAACTTCCCTCGTTATTTGCCTCTTCTATAAGGAAGTAAATTTTTAGTTTTAAATAAAAAAATCGTTGTAGTACAAAAAATTTCTATAGGGTAAAAAAAATTCAAAACGTTAAAAAATTTTGTAAATGTGATTTTTAATTCATTTTAAAAAAAAGCCTCTCAAAACATATTTTTACCTTTTTTTTTCGGGAGGAATTAAAAATGTATAAATTTTGAAAAATGTTTTTTTTTTTAACATTTTTTAATTATATATTTTAGTTTGTTTAATTTATGGTGATTTTTACATTTATAATTTTTACAAAGGAAATTAAAATAAATGTAATGGGTCCTCTTTTTTAGTAAAATGGGCTTTTTTAAAAAAATTCTTCAAAAATGGGATTTATAATAATGTTTAGTTTCCATTTAAAAGGGGGAGGGGCCACTACACAAACATTTAAAGAATTTCCTTAATAATATTTTTGTAGATAAAACTTAATCCCCATAACTACAATATTAAAGTTCCAAAAATAAATTATTGTCACTATAAATTAAAATTTAATTTTAAAAAATTAGTGCTTGAGCATTTGTCCTGCACATATTTTAACATAAAAAAACCTTAAATGTTTGAACCCAAGAAGACTTTTAACGAAAATCCACTCCGAAACGGTAAATTTTTGTCTTTTTAAAGGCCCTTACTTAAAGTATTTTTTTTAAATAATTTAACTTTTGGTAATTTTAAATTGGGTAAAAATTACTTAAAACATTTTGTGAGTAGCAGGGGCTTAATTTACCTTAAATATTTACATTTCCACAATTTAAAGGAATTTTAAAAGTACAAGAATCGTTTTTGTTATTTTAAAGTCCCTAAATTATAAAAACTTTAAATATTAGGCAACAGGCAAAATTTTGGGATACGAAATTACTTTTAAGTTTTCTACTTTTAAAATTATTTTTCTAGTAAAGTTTTCCAAAACTTAAAAGTCCTGGGAAAAAATAAGGTTTCAAATTGTTAAAAAATAAAAATTTCCAAAAAAATTAAAAAATAGGAAAAAAATTAAATCATTTTTTTAGTAAAATTACTAACAATTATTCAAATTCGATCCGGGTTTTTATTTTCTGCTTTGGGACTTAACTGATGCCTTTAAAAATTGGCAATTAAAAAAAAACATTATACGCTACTCAAATTTGGCATTGTTAAATATTTCATCTAGAAAAACCAGCTAAAAAAAACCGATAGTTGAGCTAATTTTTTTTTTCTTTTTTGAATATTTTATTTTAAAAAGATTTCGAAAAATTTTAAAACTTATTGTAAGTAATTTATATTTAAAATTAAATTTAAATTTTTTGTCCAAATACCGACCACTCTAAACATTATTATAAAGTGTTATTCATTATCCTTTTTCAAAGTTCAGAGAAAATCCCCGGGCACTATTTTTTTTTTTTTATATCATACAGTGCCTCTAAATCAAATTTGGAAAGGTATGGACGTTAGCGATCACTGGGAAAATTTTTTTAAAAAGGGCCCATTTAATGATTAAGACTGAGCATGGATTTGAAGGTGGTTAGGAGTTCATTTTTATTTTGGGGTTTCATAGTTGAAAATTTGACTTTTCCTGACCCTGTTTGTCGGTCTTCATATATTTGAAATTATTACAAACAGAGAGTGCATAATAATCAGGTTTTTTTTTAACATCTATTTCCTCTTTAATAATATCTAAATCAACTATTTCTGCCTTTATACATTTTGTCATGTTATTTTTTAATCATCAGAGGTTTCATCAAGTCCATTTTTTATCTTCAGGGCTAAAAGATAAAATAGAGCCCCAAACAAATGCTAATAAAAAAAATTCAATTGAGTTCAGTATTATACACAGTAATTGAAGTTTTTTTTAACAATTTTTTTTAAAAAGCAATGATAATGTCAGTGGTGGTCATTTCTGAAAGATGGAGAAAGGGGAGGGACACAAAACAGTGATATTGAAAATGTGTTTAAGTAAACCTTTCTGTATTCTGTAGGTCAAATTTTCTAAAATAAATCAATTAGATTTTTTTTCCCTAAACTAGCGGAGAAATTGGTAAAGAAAAACTTGATGGCTTTTGATTAACATGGATTGCTCTGTATTGAGCAATTTTTGGGGTTTCAGAAGACGGTTGGTACCCATGATGCTATTTTTTCATTTTTTAAACACTCAAATTAAACCTTAATGGGAATGAAGGCGGCGGTATTCGGGCCTATCAAAAGCATTTGATTTGTGGATCATCAATTTTGCTTTTGAAACTTAGTAAGTATGGAATAAGGGATAAGGCCCTTGGGAAAGGTTAAATTATTTGTCTTCCACGCGTTTGTAAAAATTTTAACAGTTTCTCTGATCAGCAAATTGTAGCATGCGGTGTACCCCAATTTGTTTTAGGTCCCCGTATTTCTTTTATATATTAATGATCTACCTCATATTGACGTGTCAGGGTCATTTACACTTTTTTGCTGATGATCTTACAATTCTCTGGACAAATAAGGATTCAATGCTGCTGAAAAAGATGAGGAATGAAGATTTAATTAAGGTAAATAAGTTGATGGATGCTAGCCGTCTGTCTTTTAATATTAAAAAGACTAATGTTTTAAGTTTTAAATGTTGTCTACATGACATTTTTTGGGTGATCAAACCTTAAAAAACTAAAAATGTAAATATTTTTTTTAAGTATTTATTTTGATAGTAAATTAAAATTTGATTACCACATTTTATGCTCGAGCAAAAAGATATCCTCCAATTGCTATGCAATGAGAGTGATTTCAGGGGAATTGGATGAGATCGCGACAAGAAGTGCATATTTTGCGCTGATTGAATCTTATCTACGATACGGAATCTGTTTTTGGAGTGTTTGTCCACAATATCTTTTTAATTTGTTGAGAAAGAGCAGTATGATATATGTTTAAAGTAGGATTTCGTGATTCATGTAGACCTCTATTTGTAAAACATAAACATAAACCATGCCTTGCCTATTCTTGCTGGAAACATTTTGCATCGACAAGTTAATAAAATAAATTTGCCAATTCCAACAAATGTGCAAACCAAAAATTCAATTATTTATCAAAACAAAAAGATGATTAACCACCTACCATTAAGTTTAAGTCAACTGCAGAATGGGATTAGATTTAGAAAGGAGGTAAAAAAATTGCTTTTATTGAAATCTTATTACTTTATTAGTGATATATGTTATTTTATACTTGTGTATTTTATCATATGTCTATATTGTCTCATTAAATATCTGCATTTTAATTCTGGATCTACTTTATGTGTTGTATAACTTCTGTTTGTCTTGCCAGATTGGATCATTGTCTTTATACATTTCATTGTTTTTACCATCTAACTTTAATACCAGTTTTAGGTATCATTCTTTTTTGTAGTATTTTTTAATGACAATTTTATTTAAAAAAGGTACATTTTATTTTATATTTTCGTATTTCAAGTAAATATAATTATCCAGAGAATATCAGACCTTTTAAAATTCAAGATTTACTTTTTATGTCCTGCCATATAAGAAATAAATACATTTTGAATAATTATATTTTTACATATCATCTTTTTTATCGTTTGACATTAAAATTAGTTTTAAAATTTGTTTTTTTTTTATTTGTGATATTGCTAGACTTGTGTTTATTTGTAGGTCAATATGTTAAGCATATAGCCTATATTAATTGCTTTGTCAATAAGATTTATGGGAATGTATGTAGCTGTTTTAGGGTATCAAAGGAAGCCACTCTAATTACATCATGTGAGTTAAAGTCAGGGTATACCATCTCTTGTAACTTAGGTGTAGTCCAATTATTACTAATATTTTTCAAAAGATGTACAGTATCCACTATATAGAATAAAGCGTAGTTCATATGCTTGCGTACGATTTGCAATTGCGAAACTTGTTCTGATTGGTCGATTTGTCATGTCAATTGTAGGAGCTCTCTATTCTTAAGTTTTTTGCGATTCGCAATATTTAAATCCCAGGGGCGGGAAAATTGACAGTTCTTATTGGTCGACTTAAAATATGTTGAATGCCCAAAAGGTTAATGTCACTTTTTTGCGATTCGTAATGTTTGATGTGAGAAGCGGGAAAATTGACTTTAATTTAAGATTTTGCGAATTCCACCAAAAACTGAAGACCCGCGAGCATGCGTATTGATATAGATACTCGTTTGATTTTGGCGTTGTCAAAGATTAAGTTACTAGGTTCAATTGTGGGGCCATGTAATATATATAAATATATATATATATATATATATATATATATATATATATATATATATATATATATATATATATATAAATATAAATATATATATATATATATATATATATATATATATATATATATATATATATATATATATATATATATATATATATATATATATATATATATATATATATATATATATATATATATATATATATATATATATATATATATATATATATATATATATATATATATATATATATATATATATATATATATATATATATATATATATATATATATATATATATATATATATATATACCAACGGCCTTGGCCGCAGCAAAACACCGCTGTATGAGGCGTTGTCTAAAAGGTGCTGTAAAATGCAAATTCTGTATGTTTTTATGCTTGAAGCATTGACGGAACGAGGAATAAAGCGAAAGGGGATCGTTGTGTGCTTTTAAGTTTTAAAATAAAAAGAGAAAACTAGGGTGTTTTTTCGATAAAATCATAATCTTATAAGATAAAGCGATCCTTTATTTCATGACAACCTGTCATTCTCTCATATGTTTTAATAGCAAATATGCAGTTGTGACTTCAAGTAAAAATAAAATAAAAGTTTAAAGTTTCCAGCATATTCCTACTGATTCCACAGCCTCACCGTTAAGACAGTGCCAAAAAGCGTGCGAAGAAAGATGAATCAAAATATAATCTTTCTCTCTCGCTCAACGTCAATTGGTCGAGAAGGACTGGCTGACGAATCAGCACGACGAGTAGGATATATACCCTTCTCACCGACCAATGAGCACGTAGAAGCGAGAGGGAAAGGTTATACTGTAATTCTTCTGTCGCTCTCGCTTGCTGCCTAGTAACAGACTTCCTCTATAAGTATATGCTTAAAGGTTAAAATAAGTTGTGATCTTTAATGTAATTTCTTGTTTTTATTTTTTGTTGCCTGTATAAAGGCTTTATGAGAATAAAGTATATTCTATTTTTATTGTTGTTTGTTGTAATAAAATCACCTTATAAGACGCAATTACTTAATTATGAAGGTTAGTAAATGCAATAGCCCTTCTTCACCAGTAAAAATTTTCAACTTGATCCTTATTATTCACTGACCACCAAAGCATTATAAATGTTTATTAAAACAATACACAGAGAAAAGGTTATGAAAAGTCGTAGACATAAAAAAAGACATTTGATTACTATTTACTAGTAATTTTAATAGATTTTGGTTAAGGGGTTCTCTGGTTTGACGGTCTGATATTTATGCTTTTTTTGGGAAATTTTTTTGTGAGAACCAATGAAGAAATAGAACTTTTAGTTTTTATCATTTTTTTTATAAGTGTTTCAAGAGTATACATATAAATTTTTAGCTAAAATGACACCTGCCTCGTAAAAATGGAGGCTCACTCCGTCCACGAAATCAGCCGATTGGCTTATCCGAAACAAAAAAAATTGGTGGCGTTTTAATCTGTAAGCTTAAATACACGGAATGGACTATTATGAAAAACATTGAAAATTGGATTTTTGACAGAATCCGGAACAACAAATTTTAAATTTCATGTTTTTGTTAACTTTTTGTTAAAAAAATGAAATATTTTAAATTTGTGGGTAATAAAAAAAGACTAGTTCGTCGTCTAATGTGCTGAGTCAATCCTATAAATTTTAAGTAATTTGTGAGATATGGTGGAGGAAAGTGCGAAAAACTATAAAAATCCTAACTCATTAATCTGCAATACCAAGACTAAAATAAATTTCACAACGTCAATAACTACAGCCTTTTTTTTCTTAAACTTGTTTAAACTTGTCTGTACTTGTATAAGCATACATGTATGAAGGGTATCAGGATCAAGCCGACAGAATATAATAGGATTAGCCTTTCAGTGCTTCAAACACCTGCCTCTTTTAACTGCTGTATCTTTATAATGGCTTCGAATTTTAAAAATCACTTTACCACCATATTCTAGACCTACTAAGGAAACAATTTATGAAACAAAACGGTTTTTTTAACCTAATAAACCAGAAAAATCCCTTTAAAACTCACCCCTCCAAGGGAATGATCAACCCCCAAAAAATGTTTAACCCTCACAAATCCTCATTTATTGAGAAAATACTTAATTTTGCTTTAATGATAAAAAAAATACTGTAATCATTTAATAACAAGTTATTTGATAACTGTCAGATATTTTTATCTTTCGTTCCTGGTCTCTATATGCATCCAAGAAGGTTTTTTTTGCAAAAAACTAAACAGGAAATTTGTATTTTAAATCAATATATTAACGATGGGTTGGGCCCAACAATTTTTTCATATTATTTTATAAAAAGCTCAAAAGTTCTAGTGGGTACATCCACACTATTCACCCTATATATTTACATGTGCTTTTAAACAACCAGTTTTATTTATTATTGTCATTGTTAATTTATGACATTGAGGTTCTAAAAATTTTTAAACCAAGATGTCCATTAAAAAACGAGTTTTTACAGGGTATTTCCTACAGAAAAACTAGATTTTAACCTCTTAAAACTAGACCGGGAAAGCAATAAGATATATGTAAGACATTTGCAAGACTTGTCTAAAAATTCTATGCAAAAAGATGCGTCTTACTGGGAATTTAAGACAGATGGAATATTTTTTAATACTTCACAGGAAAAAGTTTATGAAAAGGTCACCGCAGATGTATTAGATAAGTAAGGATACTAATAAAAAGTGATGTAGCCTAAGAGTTTCCTGATAGCCGTTGTGGAAGTCAATTAGCCAAGAATCTACCACCGCAAATTGTAGCCAAGTTATCAAGTAAAAGTTGTAGGAAAATTGGCAGTAAATTTCTTACAACTTAAGGACAACTTGCTACAAAAAAAAAAAAAAAGTTGTCGGTAAATTGTACTACAAAGGGCAAGACAAAGACAAAAAAAAAGTTTATTAATGTTAGACATCCAATCAGGTTTACATACGTCCAAAGGTTTGAGTACAATTTGCAAATATTGTTATTTAACAATACATAGTAAATCATTAAAAAATTACAAATTAAAACTGCAGTCAAAAACAGAAGGAGATTATGCACGGACCTATAAAATTTTATTAGCAATCATGTCACTAAAATTGTTTTTTTAATATTCCTCTAGTGAATAGAAACATTTCGAAAGTAAATATTTTTTTTCTACAAATTTAAATTTTTGAAGGGACCATAGTATGATATGCCTGTCCTAATTTTATTTATTCTATGATATTTGGAATATATATTTTTTCTATTTCTCGTTAGATGGGAATGCGTGCCTTCATGTGTTGTGTAGTTTGTGTTATTGTCTTTTGTGTAAAGTAAACAAGGTAAAACATAAAAGCAAGGGAAAGTAAGTATATTTAATTCCATAAAAAGTGGCTTGCAATCAGCCCTGTAGTCTATTCCCTTTATGACCCATATAGCTCTTCGTTGTAAATTAAAAATATGCTTACTATTTGGAGCATGGCCCCAAGCAAGCAATGCTTATGTAGCCTTTGATTTTGACAACATTTAAGGAAACTGTTTGTGATAAATTTCGAAGTGCATACACACAGGAAGCCAGCTTTTTAGATAGGTACTCAATATGTGAGTTCCAACTTAATTTGGGATCGATGCAGGCCCTATATGCTTCAATGTAAAAAACATATGTTCTGTTTTTACCTCATTTAAGGTTAGCTGGTTTGCTGCAGCAACCCTCATCTGTGTATCCACCACCTTCTCTCTCAGATAATCTAAATCATTATTCTGCAATACTGCAGCAAAGCATGAATTCAGCACTACAAGTGTTGCTGACAATTTCCATGCCATTTGCGGCCATTTGTCAACAACTTGTAGGCAAACTTGACTCAGTAACGAATTGTCGTTAACTTAACATCAAATTGGTAACAACTACTGATGGGTGATTTTTTGTTGAGTAAGACTGGCTATCTGGGTTACCTATTTGAATTGGGGTGTTGTACTAAAATTGAAAATTTCTAGAGTGTTGACTTAGAAAATAGGGTAATCTGCTGTAATCAGTTGTTTGCTCTTTTCCGCCTTTTCGTTTTTATACATATTATTTAATAGAAAACTTTTTAAAATTGTTTTAAACCTTGATGATAAAGGGAAATAACGGTAATTGTCTAGAAAGTTGCCTCCACTTCGATTTTGACCAAATTTGGTATACGGGGTTTTTTTGGGGCGCTGATCACAAATATGAGAACATTTTTTTTTTCGGCAACGCTTGGTTTTCGAGATATTCATCATTAAATTTAAAAATCAAACTAACTCATTTTCACTATATTTCCCCTTCTTTTTACTTACATTTTATGATTTTTACACTAAATTGACACACTTTTGAAAACCATTTTTTATGTTAAATGGTAAAAAGGTATAAAATAACTATAAAAACAGGTTTTTAAAAGGTGTTTATAAAATATTGTATGCCAATTTAGTGTAAAAATTAAGAATTCTGTGCAAAAAGTAGAAGGAATAGTGTAAAGAGGTTGGTTTGATTTTCAACTTTGATGATGAATATCTTGAAAACGAAACATTGCCGAAAAAATTCTTTTCAGATTCGTGATCAGTGCCCCAAAAAACTCCCGTATACCAAATTTAGTCAAAATCGGAGTGGACGCAACTTTCTAGACAACTACCTCCGAAACTAATAATATTACCAATAAATGTTATTGTTTATAATTTTAGTGTCATTAAAGGATACAGTGGAATAATTATATCTTTTGGTCAAACAGGAACAGGCAAAACCTTTACTACCAGTGGTCTGCATCTTGCTGAAGAGGTAAAAAATATATAAGCTGTTTCACAGTACCATTCTTGACTCCAGATACCAATTTAAGAATTCCAGTGTGAAACACTTGAAATTATCTGAACATTTTTGACCAATTATTTAAGCTATTTTTCAAGACAATATTAACATTTTATCGTGCTAACAATGTTGAGTATCACTCGGTATAGTTTTAAAATAGTTTTAAAAACAATAAAAAGCTTGAATCACTGCAGATACCAAACTCAATTGATCTAAAGTAGCTTTTAATTATGTTGATCCAAAATATCTATTTTTAGAATTTTGGATTAGCCCCAAGAGTAGCAAAGGATCTATTAGACTTGACAAAGGAACAACCAAAGAACATAAAAATGTGTGTGTGTATGTCTTACATGGAATTTAACAACACATATGCTGTGGATCTTTTAAAAGACCCACCTAACTCGCTTGAGACGTATAAATGTCGAAAAGCTACAAAAATCAAAATTAACCATGAGTATGACGCCTTGAAATATTTATTTTTAGGTAAATAGGAAAAAACAATTTATACCCTAAAAGGGTTTTCTGCTATCCTTAAAAGGAAAGAGTCATTCACTAAAATGGTGTGTGCTGGGAGTCGGACTAAGATTTGTTGGCGTATTTTTTTTCGCTAAACACGAATCTGAAGTTAAAATTGGGGGTCTAAAGCAAAAATCGTAAAAACCCAAAAACCAATACGAAGATACCAATTCAGTATTCCGGCTAGAAACCTGCTACCACAAATTTTTGGACTACTATATAAACTATAAGGGATACAAAAAAATTATTAAACAAAAAATATAGCTTTCCAAATTGCCTATATAAAAAAATTATATAAACATTTTTGATACAATAAATAATAAAGGAGATATGTAATTTTGAAAAAAGTTCTTCCTAAAATAGACAAAAAAATATATTTTTTTGTAAATGTGATTTTTGTTTTTTTTTTTATAAACATTAATTTTATTTATTTAAATCCCAAATCATCTAAATTTTGTAGAAAAAATCCAAAATAATAAAAAAAAAATCCAGTATACCTTGAATAAATCCTGAAAATTCGGTTTTTTGATTATAACTCGAAAAATATTACATTTAGACAAAACGTTTATATAACTTAAATTAAAGGTCTTGAAAAATACATAGTTTATTTTGTATAAAGTTTTGTGTGTATCATTTATAGTTTTTAAGATATTGACGTTTTAAATTTAAAAAAATCGTTAATATCTGCAATTATGCCTTTTCTTGAGTTTTTGCTGTTTGACCCCCAATTTTAACTTCAGATTCATGTCCAGCGGAAAAAAAGACACCCAGCACACACCACCTTTTTTTTGGAGCTGTGTTATTAAACCTGATTTTTTTTTAATTTAAGGGTTAGTGGGGGGCCGCTACCCTTCAGCCAGACCTTGACTATTATGTTTAGGGATCCTTTAAGGACAATTACACAAATTTTAAAAGTGCCTCCAGAAACTAGTCAAAATTATTCACCATTTTCATGACATTTTTAGATTTTAACATCATGGTTACCAATTAAACTTTTTTAGGCACAAGATAAAAATACTAAAGTTATGCCTTAAAGTCAATAAGTAAATTTAATTTCTTCGAAAATTAACCTCATTCTTAATTTTTATTGGTTTAACAATAAAGAAATTCTAATTTTCTTGCCCTACATTTAAACTATTAAAATGTGGCTTTTAAATTTAGAACATCTTAATATGAATATGACTTAATGTCCTCAATACGGAAAAGTCAAGCGATTTAACCAGATAATTAAAAAGTATTTTATGCTTGCGTTTATACCAGCTGTTTTTTAATTTTAAATCTTTGTTGTATACCAAAAAGTTTTTGCTAAAAACCTTAGATATATAACTATGTATAATATTTTTATAGGTGAAGGACAAAAGTTTTGTTGAAAATAATAAACAGTATTTCTCAAACCTTTGCAGCACTGTGCTAACTTTTTACGTAACTGTTAAAAATATGGATTTAACAGACCCAACAAAAATATGCTCTCGGGTAAGTTAGAGGCATCGGTCCAGGATAAATTTGGAAATAAAAAACACTCCTTTAAAACTTAGTGAGTGGATTTATTCTGGCGTAACCTACAACTTTTTTATCTTCGAAAATTCTGAATATTGGGGCGTTTTTGATGTGGCAAGCATCAAATATGTTTAGGGCGTAGGTCAGAGCAAAAGACCCTTAATTTTTGTGGGCCAGTATAACCATAACATTTTACGTATATTAATCTAGCAACTGTGCCAAAAATCATCCGGTTATTTTTAAATTACATAACATCATAAATTTGACATGTTGAAGGTGTAGGTCTCGCTAAGTGCTCCAGTATTTTTGTGGGTTAATATATTTTTCGATGTTTGCATTGTAAAATCCTATAAGTCGAGTAAAAAACAAAGGGTTTTTTTTAAATTACCTTTACATCGCTAAATTGATATGTTTAACGCGTGCCATATCACAACCGCCCCAATTTCCAAAATTTTTGAAGATAAAAAAGATGTAGGTTACGCCAAAAGGAATCTACTCACGAAGTTTAAGAGGAGTATTTTTTAAATATGTTCTATAGTTTTGTGGCGGATTCATGTCTCAGTCCTATTTCATGTCTCAGTCCTATTGATCTCTATGAACTGGCATATCGCCTGAATCAGAAAAAAGAAAAAACCACCCAAAAAAAATTAAAAAACCTATCTACGTTTCGGTGGCAAGTAGGCCACTGTTAACAAGATAAACTTAAATGAAAAAACAAAATAGATATTAAAACTAAATTTGTAAGAATTTGGTTTTAAAAAAGAAAATTCTAAGAGCTTTATAGTATTTATGACGTTTTGTCATAAATGACGTAGTAGTTTATTTGACTGGTGTATTTATAATTTAAAAAAAAAAACAACAAAAAGGGTGGTGAGTTAATTGATTTTAAGTTTACCTAAAATTACTTCAGCATTAACCATAGCATGGGTAAGCATGTATTATTTAAATGAACAGATATTGATACTACACATTTATATTTATTTAATAATATAAATGCACTTTTCTATAGGGGTTGATAAGACTAAGCACATCCAGTTCGCTATACCCCGGAGCAGACCCGAAATGGTCAAATTCTTTAGAAACTTTCCCGGCGAGTTACCCAACGAGAACTTATTGAGAAGTATTTTTTAATTCAAAATTTAAAGCCGGGACCGATACCTATTAAAACAAGGGTTTTCTCTCATTCTATAATCATAAGAAATATCTCTATTTTACTTGTCATATTTTTAAATTATACTCCCATTTCTTGTTTTAACTTTAATTTTTAGCTACACATTATTGATCTAGCAGGTAATGATAGCTGCAGCAACATGTTTACATTTAACAAGAACCCTAAAGAAATAGGGTCCGCCAACGTGACCAAGTTACAGCTGGAACAATTTATATTGTGTCTCAGTAAAAATATACCAGAAAATACCAAAATGAAGCAAAGAATAAATGTTTTGATATATTATTTAAACGGAGATTTTTCTAGTGATAACATACTCAGGTAACCTAAAGTTATTTCTTAGAACTGAACTGCGCCAAACTGAAAATACTTTACAAAGTACCTATATACAGTTATGTTAAATGTATTTAAGGATCTTGACTTTACTTAACACTAAATGAGCTTGAAGCGGCAAATTATTTATATTTAAACTATGTCCTTAGAATTTGTCCTGTAATGCAGAGAGCAACAGACAATCTTTTAAATTATAGGTTCCGCCTGGATGTGATTACCCAGGCGTCACTACCGGTTGTGTAAAAGGTGCCGTGAAAATGCAACATCTGCATGTTTCGGTACTTGGACAACGTTGACGGAACTGAGAAAAAATGGCTTAAACATATAAAAACCTTGAACCCACGCTACCTAGTATTTAGGTTTCATACAAGCTCTCGTGAGCTATTTTTTTTAATATTAAAATAAAGTTCAGTGACGTAAGAAGGCTGATGGATTTCCGCGACGCGGTAAGTAAAAATATGATGGTGGTGGTGTGGTTGAATACTTTGCAGCATAAAATGCTGCTTTTCTATTACTGTTAACATATAGGGTGATGTCACTAAAATATATTTTGGTTTTATAGTATAAAATGAATATAATAAATTAACGGAACAAAAAAAATATTTAGGAACTAATGGCCTAAGAGCTAGAGCCGAAAAATCATTATCATCAGTAATATGGAGTTTCTCCCTTAAAACATGTTCATTTAGTATTGTTAATTATGTTCCCGCGCAGGCTGACAACCTATTGGATACAGGAGGTATCAATAAGGGGTGAAAGTGCAAAATTTTGGAAAAAAATTGTCATTAATAATATTTCAGCCATTCTAGCCACTTAAAGTTGAACTCCTAAGGTGTCTAAATCCAAAAGGGCTGACAGTTAGGTGGATACCGAGGGCATTAAAACGGGGTCAAATTATCCCCAGTGCTTACTTTATACAGGGTGTTTTTTAATTAAATGTCAATATTTAAGGGGGTAATTTTTGGGTCCATTTTAAGAAGAAATTTTCATATGAATGTATGTCCTTAACGTCTTAAGTTTTAAGATACAGGGTGGTAAAATTTTCAAAAATAAATCATTTATTATTAATATCAGTAATACCACTTTAGATATTTTAATAAAATTTGGCATACATGTACAATGTATCAAGAGGCATTTTTTAGTGTTTTACACTTTTTTTTATTCCCATCAGTGGCGTTCGTACGGAATTTGACCTGCCAATTTTGGCAGATATTAATGGTACGTCACTGATTTCTCCTAAAATAAAAAAGGTTTTTGAAATCCCCAATCATTTAAAAGCAAAAATGATCACTTGATTGTTTCAATCCGATGCTCGGTTTTCGCTTAAAAAATAAAAATCATTTCTCTGCATGATCATAACAATATCGGTAAAGAATATCACCATGCAAAGAAATATCTAGATTTCATTTTTCTAGGTGAAAACCGTGCGTCGAACTAAAAAAATTATGAGCAGATTTGATTTCTTGATTTTTTTAGTCCGACGCACCCCTATCTCCCAGTCCATATTACTGATGATGATTTTTCGGCTTAAGCTCTCCGTCTATAAGCAGAATTTGTATGGTTACAAGCCGTTTTCGTTTGACGTCAAATTTAAAGGGTCAGACGTTAACATTAAACCGTATTTACGGCAAAACCAATTTTTTCTGAGAAAAGAAATTTACGAGATGGTTCATTAATAGGCAAAGGAAGAGATTTGACATGATTTTGGGTCAAAATAAATATTACTTAAAGGGCCAATTGTTTGATAACGTCTCTATTAAAATCCATTCTTATAGATTTATTGGTCATATCAGGGCCAGACCAGAGGACATGCTAGTTACATTGTCAATGTTAAGATTTGGAAGTTTGGTCCAAGGCTTGAAAACCCAAACAAAACAGATCCAGTTTGAAATGAACGAAGAAATTGAACTACAATATTTGAGGGTAAAATAGTTAATGTATATTTTTATTTATTCCTTTTTTGAATATTAAACAAATATGATATAAAAATATACATCGGTATTCACTAAGCTGACCCAAAACCTCTGTAGTTTTACAGTTTTGGTGTTAGGACTGCAGGATTAAGAAAATTTTAGTTTCTTTATTTTTAGCCAATAAAAATTTAAAAAACCAAAATTGATAGAAACATTAATGTATATTTTCATTTTATAAAAGAGCTTATTTGGTAACATGACTTATTAAAATTATAATAATGCCATAAAAACGACACAGTTGAATTTCTATATTGCACCAAAACTAAATTGGGAATTAGTCTAGAACGAATCGGCGCATGAGCACCGAAAACTATTCCACCTCAATTTTTTTATACGATCCTGTATAAAGTGCCCTACTGATGATATAAATGCATGTTGCCAGGGGGCCACCTGGTGCCATATTGTTTAAACCTAAATTGTTTAAACAATTGCAAGGAATTGTTATTTCCCAAACGGAGATTTTTTTTATATTCTTTATTGAAATACAGATAAAAAAGGTCATATGACTTTTTACGATAAAGTCAATATTTTTGGAGATACTAATTTTTACAGGTTCATAAAATCTCAAATTTGGGTACTTTTGACCCATGAAAAATATATTTAAAAAAGGAATAAAATATAAAAGATATTTTTTTTTCATTCTTATACAATAATTAATAAAATTCTAAATTAAGATTTAATTTTTTTATTGTTTATATCTGTTTTTTAATTGTTTATTAAGCGCGCTCACAAGCTTTAATAACTTTTGTAAAATTGATTTCAGAATAAAAACTTATAAAAACAAATAGTAGATAATTTAATTAGTAATAACATTGCTCTCTTTAACATTTTTGATAAAGTTAATATTTTTTAAGATAAAGGATAAATGATTTACGACACAGAGAGGCCGATGCAGCGTATGAGTCAAGGAGACGGCGATACCTACTTAAAAGTAATATAAGGGACGGATACTTGTGAGCGCGCTTAATAAACAATCAAAAAACAGATATAAACAATGAAAATTTTTCAATATAACAATTTAGAATATTATTAACTATTGTATAAAGAATATAATTTTTTTTTATATTTTACTGTTTTTTTAAATATATTTTTTATGGGTCGAAACCACCCAAATTTGAAATTTTTAGAACTTTTAAAAATTAATATCTCCAAAAATATTACCTTTTTCGTAAACAGCCATAGGATCTTTTTTATTTTTATTTTAATAAAGAACATAAAAAAATGTCCGCCCTGGAAAATAACAATTCCTTACAATTGTTTAAACAATATGGCACCAGGTGGCCCCCGGGCAACATGCATTTATGTCATCTGTAGGGCAATTTAAAAATGATCTTATAAAAAAATTGGGGTCGAATAGTTTTCGGTACTCATGCGCCGATTCGTCCTAGACTATATAACGTTATCAAAAGCAAATTAATCAAAATATGTCTCATTGGTTCGAAAAGTCAGTAACCATGATAACAAAATAGGATAATTTTTTGTTCATTTTTTTGCTTACGTCACTTTTAATTTAGTTCGGCAAGAGTACATAACTACTACTATCTACAGGTACCTAGTTATTACTAAATAACTTGTTTAAAGCTTCTTGGTAAATGCGGCAAAAACATTTTATTTAAAAAATTATGGGATATTTTTCAGAAACAACTTGAAGCTAACGATAAAGAAAAACATCTGAACTCAGTCTTGTTAAATTGTGATTTAGTGAGTGATTTAAATCAACCAAGGATAGTACATTTGAACAACTTAATTCAAGCCTATCTTAAAGATAATGTAAAAGAAATCACGGTCATGAACGTTGCGGATACCCAGGTAGTCTTGAAAAATATGAAAGAAATCTGCAATAATTGTATGAATGAAGTTAAGAGGTTGCAGACCGAAAATCAAGAATTAGTGGCTCAACAACATAGCGAGACCAGTTTGAAACATAAAAGTTCCAAGTCAAGCTCACAGAGTTCTGTAAGAAAAAATTATCTGTAATTTTAATTCTTTTTCTTTTTAATATTTCTTTTTTATTAAAATGCTCTAGTTTATTATAAAATGAGGAGAAATAAGTTAATTTCTTAGAAAGGTTACCTAGTGTAGCGATGAATACTATAGTCTGTCTCAAAGTATACCGTGTTAGCTCTTGCCTTCATTTATGGATTATACCTGCCGACAGCAATAAAACTGCGGATCGGTAGGTATTAAAGGGCAGAACATTAGGGACGGACTTTAATAATATTAAGATTTATAATTTATTGTTTATTTAGGTAAGTATAATCTTAAAATTACATTAAGAAATTAAATATATGCAAAGTTTTAATAAATTTATAACTTCATTATCCATACATAATTACATTTTTAATCTAAATATCTAAATCTAATTCTGTTTCTCTATCAGAGTCGTCATTGAGATTAATAACAATAGGATTTATGTTGTTTTGGATAATAATGTAAGAGTCCTCAATTTTACTAATGTGCTGTAGTGAATTTTTCCAGCTCTCAACTGGTATGTTAGTAATTACATTTGTTATCAAATTTATAACACTGGGACTTAAAGTAGGTGTAACATGTTCTGATCTTTGATTTTACTTGGTTCCACAAATGCTCTATGGGGTTAAATTGGTTAAACATACAGTGATACGGAGGAAGCCGTAAGACAGTATGCCCAGCCTGTTCAGCAAAATTATCACATACATATTGTTTTTTAATTGCATATGAATTAAGGACTTCCAAAAGATGCGTTTTTTGTAACTGAATTCAAAATAAATATAATTTTCTAACAAATATTCCTGGATTTCAGTTTTTGAACTTGATAAAGCTGGTGCTTTGGTAGCAGACGGCTGTGGTAGCTTGCGTTATCCATGACAATAAGACTGTTGTTTGGAATATTTTTTAAAGGATAATTTTGAAACCAGTTTTTAAAAAGTTCTGCACTTGTGTCCTCATGATAATCCAAGCTAGAATCCTTAAAATTTTTTGCAGACAACAGCAAGCAGTTTGGGACAAATCCGTCTTCTGAACCAGCGTATTATGGTAATGCGTTTTCCTTTATTTGAAGGTGCTTTCGTCTGACAGTTTTGACTGGAATCAACCCATCCTTTGGATACTGTGTCGTGTGTACCGAACCATGTTTCATCAAGGTAAATTATGGATCTGTTTTCTAACCTATATCTTTTAATTTCTTGAAGGTAATTAAATCTCCAAGTGCGTAATCTGTGCGATTCCATTACTACTTGTCTTTTGTCTATTTTGCGGTATTTAAATCCCATTTTACAAACAACTCTATGGAGGGTGGCACGGCTAATATTTATATTGGTTTCGTCTTCGTCTAGCTTCTTATTCAGTTTATCCAAGGTAGGAATAACTCCGATTTCATAAAGACAATATATTTTCCTTTTTATTAGGTCCTGATCACTATTGTCTATACGATGAGATTGAAAATCACTACGTTTTTTTCTTTTGTTCAATTCTTCACTAATAATAATATCCCTTATTGATGATATTGGAGTTTTTGTAAGTAGAAAGGTTTCCTTTAAAGCTTCTTGTTTAATTAGACCTCTACTGATTAAAGTTTCATACACATTTTTCACAACCTGTTTTGCATCTAATAAAATAATAGTTATATTCTCGTAAAACAACTTTTTCGAAACGCACAGTAAAAACAGTTATTTAACACTGCCACTAAAATATTAGCCAAAATATTTATACGCCTAATGGTTAAATACCTGGCCCACCCCTGCCCTTATGAACAAATGGGTTTACCCAATAACAATAGGTAATAAAATCGTTAAAGGTTTATTGGGGTATGGTCCGTCAAAAGCCATAACGATATACTTTGAGACAGACCATACCGCATTTCAACGATTGAGGTGATCTGATCTCATTTCCAGAGCGTTGGTCCTAGTCTTTTAGTCAACAAGTTCAAAAACGTGTTAAAAAGTGATAAAGCTGCTAAAAATATGAGCGATAACTCATTCGATCCAAAATGATGTATAGAAAAATGGATCGTTGCCAAAATTAACAAATTAATTTGTAAAAAAATGACATTTCGTTTTTTATTAATAACTCTGAAACTATTAATATTTAAGAAATCAAAAAAAATCTACTTGAAGAGGGCGTTTTTAAATTTTTATCGATCTTACTTGGGCCCTGTATATCCGTTATTATTAGAGATGGAGAAAAAATTTAAATGACAATATTTTGTAGATTCTTACGTATATTCTAGTTATGTCCGTTTTAACAGACCTTATGCACTTATGGGTTAAATGAAACCATTTGTCATTCTCTTATTACTTTATTATAACGTATGTAACAAAAAGTGTATGGTCTTATAATCAATCCTAAATAACTTCGAATCTAGTCGCCATTGGAAACAAATTTTAGATAATTTTCAAACTTCAATATGTCATCATATTTGTCAAATATTAAAAAAGTTATGGCGTACAAACTGGATATCCGAAAATCTGTAAACAATTTAGTTGGACGGTTACCAAAACGTGAAATTGTAAATATATTTAGAGGGGAAAAGTCGCAGTTTCGACCATTTATAAAACTATAGCTGAATGCGAACAAGGTATACCATGTGTAAATCTTCCAAAAAGCGCTCGGCCTAAAGCTTTGACTAATGCCCAGTCAAATAGGTTGGTGGAATACGCAAAACACCGATTGGGGAAATCGACTCGGAAATGTTGTCTTAGATTTCATGTAAGTCACATGACCGTTAGTCAAGAACTAAGCAGGAAGGGATTAAAGTATCAAAAACGGAAAAAATATCCAAAATACACTGAAGAACAGTTGCGCAGAATCCCAATATGTTGCCGGGTATTAAGAAGACACTATTTCACAGCAAAGAAAGTTGTGATCATAGATAATGAAAAATACTAAACTTTGTTTCATTCGGAAAGTAAAGGTAATGACGGATTTTATACAGATGATATACAAAATTACCCAAATAACGTCAAATATAAATTTGAGGACAATGTTTTAGTCTGATATGCCATATCAGCGATCAGCATTTCACGGCCTTATGTTGGACGGGTAAGGGTAAGGCATTGGATTTCAATATTTATACTGAGCGATGCCTTTTGAAGTTGGTTGATTTGTGTAATACACATCACCCTAACGATAACATATTTTGGCCCGATCTGTACTCTAGAACAACAAGAAATTGGTTGGAGACCCACAACATTTGTGCCCAAAAATGACAACCCCCCAAATGTACCCCAGGCTCATTTGATTGAAGATTTTCGCGAGGTAGACAATAACACCATCCAGAACATGATGCGACAGGTTAATCGAAAATTGCGTACCATTGAAGACCATGGACCTTTAAGTATAATTTAAATTGTGTCTATTGTTAAGTAGCTATTAAGGAAACCGTTTTTTTAAATCGTTCATTAACAAATATCCGAAAACTTTTGTTACATACGTTATTCTTTAAGATCCTTTCATATTTTTGGGGTGCTATGACTAGCAAAATTCAAATAATAGAGGAAAATAAGATGGTAAATATAGGACAGATCATAAATTATTTTTTTTAAATAAGCAAATTTTTTCTTTTACTTATTTTATGATTGTATATTATTTAGGGTAGGATAGTTTCAAGAAAATCATCAAAGGTAAAATCCAAAGAAAGTATTTCAAAAGAGAAAAGAACCAGTGCCAGTACACTATCAGAAAAAAGACAACCTAGTGATAGTCAGGCGGGTAAGTTGTCATAAAAAAGTTAACGTAGAAGTAACCAAAAAAACTTTTTTTAAAATGTTTAACTATTATTACTTCAGTAACCATATAGTCCAGTAACTGAAGACCTAAAAGTAATCAAAGCTGTAAATAAATCAATACAGTTTACATTTGAGGCGCAATTCTTAGGTTTTTGCGGATGCTCTCGAGCGAGAAAAAGTTTATCACGATTCCGACGTAAGAACCCGCTGAAAATGGCCCCCCAAAGTCCGGAAATGAGTTTCCCGCGAATATCTACCAAAATATGCGAATTAGAAAATTTTTGTTCAGACAAAAAATAAAGATCACCTCGAATTCTACAAAAATGGTCCTTACCATTTTTTTCGCAACACCATTTTTTTTCGCAAAAACGACAGTCAAAAAATCCATTCCACACTGCATAGATGTGGTAGTAATAGTTAATTACTAAAAAATGCAGATGGGCAAAACAAATCGTAAGAAAGATGGTGAAGGAAATTTCCTGGGATCATTAAACACTTGCTAAGGTCTCATTATAAAAAAGAAATGTTAATAACAAACCATTTTTTTAAAAATATTAATAAATTAATAAGATACTCCCCGAATATTGTGAAAAAAACTTTGACCGCTTTCATTAATATTCTAGAAAAATCAGAATGGACCCAAACTCATATGCAATGTAAGGTACGGGTTTTACCATTCTGATGAACTTTGAATGATTAAAAAATGTACATTATTGCCCGAGTAATGAAACAATTCATCCGCCCGCTTATAAGTGAATCTATGAAGATAGAGGCACTCTAGCGGTAGAGCGACAGCTGAAATGAGGGGACTTTTGGGTCCGTTATCTCGAAAACTATCGATTTTACGAAAAACATTATAGGGACCATTTTTGTAGCCTACGAGGCGATCTTCATTTTTTGTCTAAACAAAAATCCTTCAGTTCGCATATTTTGACAGATATTAGGGGTAAACCCATTTTTTGGTCCTTGAGGAGCCATTTTCAGCCCTTTCCCACCTGTTAATGTTGATAAACTTTTTTTCGCTCGAAAGCATCCCCGAAGACCTAGGAATTACACCACAAAGAAAAACTGTACAGATTTATTTACAGCTTTGTCCCTTCATTTACTGGACTAATATTATATTAAACAATTATATATTTAATTTTTAAACCCCGATAATTAAAAAAGTGCAATGATTAATTTTTTCTCACTTATTACAAAACTCTTTTGAAGTATTTGGGAAAGCACATTTTTATAATCAATACCCGTTTGGAAATGTATGGCAAAAGATATATATTTTTAAAATATTGAGTTGTCCTGCAATAAACATTTTTTTTCTATGTTAAGCATCAGCTGACATACCTTTTACTGGCCCTAAACGCAGGAAATCCAGATCAACATCATCGGGTGCTATGAAAGCATCAACTCAAAGTAAGAAGAAGTCCAGTAACACATCTGTCATCAGGAAAGATTCAAATTGCAGTCTAAGCAGTTTTCGCGATCTTCGAATCTCTTTACCTGACATGGTTCCAGAAAAACAAGAAATATGGAAGCATTTCACTACTCATTCTTCCTATAAAGATAAACTGGAAGAATATAAACACAATGAAAAAGATGTTAAAAATAGCTTTGTTGTTTATGTCAAAGAAGTTAAGAAATTGCAAGATTTTAAACAGGTTGTAGATAAGTGTAGTAATGAGTTAATTATGGTATGTATTATTCTAGCCTTATGTACCTTAAGAAAAAATACTTTTTTAATATTATTTTTTAAAGCACTTTTCCTGGGGCATAAAAAATATCTGCAAAAACGATTTTTTTGCGGCAATTGAATTGTTCAGTTTTTAAAAAGTTGAAGGTCCGAAAGACTTGACCATGGTATCTTTATGTTGTTGGGGTCTCTGAATCTAAATCCGGTGTCAGTTTGACCCTATTAGGTCAGGGTCAAAAGCATTTCAAGGTCAAATCTGTAAAATTAATCGCAACCAAATTTGACCAGTGCATACTTATGTTGTTGAGGTCGCTGAATACAAGTATGTGGTCAGTTTGACCCCATCAGGTCATGGTAAAGAGATATTTTAAGGTCAGAACTGCAAAATTACACAGCCCCACAACAAACACGAACATCCGAAAGTCTTGACCATAGTATTTTTATGTTTTTAGGGTCGTTGAATCCTGGAGTCCGGGGTCAGTTTAACCCCTTCAGGTCAGGGTCAAGGACATTTCAAGGTCAGTTCTGCAAAATAAATCGCAACCAAATTTGAACTAGTGTTTACTTCCGTTTTTAAGGTCGCTGAATACGAATCCGTGGTCAGTTTGACCCCATAAATTTGGTTGCCATTTGACCTTGAAATGCCCTTGATCCTGACCTGTTGGGGTGAAACTAACCCCGGATTCGGATTCAGCGACCCCAAAAAATGTTGATATTATGGTCAAGCCTTTCAGACCTTTTTTTGTAGGGTATTTCAAGGTCAAATCGCAACCAAATTTGATAGGGTCAAACTGACCACGGATTCGTATTTAGCGACCTCAAAAACATAAGTATGCCCCAAAAAGCATGAGGTCAAGTCTTTAGGACCTGTACCTTTTTTTCTTTTATGGGGCTGTGTAATAAAATACATTTAGGATTTACAGTGAATAAATCTTTATCCATAAATTTATGTCCCTATTAAAATTACCATGACAAGGTTCCATTTTTATATAGAAAAGCTAGTGTGTTTTTTTTTGTAGCTGCTTTTTTGTCCATTAGGATCCCCGTATTTAACACAAATTTTCTTTTTCTAATTATGAATTTTCCACCTTTCTAGGTTATGTTATACTATACATACTATACATTGACAGTTTTTTACAAAAATTAGCAATCGTGCTTATTGGTATCACATAAATTTCAGCAATAGGTTTAGTTTTAGAATTTTATAAACAGTTTTCTACTATAGTACTGTAGTAGAATATCAATAATTGTAAAAGAAAAATTTAATTATTCTTAGTTTTAATTATTTTTTGGATTTTATACAGTTTTATTTTGTTATATCTTGAAAACGGTGTCGTATTTATCATCAAAACGTTCCATTTGGTTGCTTTGACCAACCTATGAAGCATTTTTCTAGTCAAGTTTATGTAAACTTATATGTTATGTATATAAAATGTTCTAGCAATATTGCGCGCTAACTTTAGGGCACAGTGTATATATTTTTTGGTTGAAAAAATTTTTTGAAACCAACCATACCCGATAACACTAACCCAAATCAATAAAATTACGAATAACTTTCTTCTGCCTTTTCAGTTCATGTTTTTTTTAACAATTAGGCCTGTTTTTTTATTTTAGGCTCAAACCTTTAGAAAATTCAACCGCAAGGATGAATATGATGAAGAAGGTTTACTTATAACCAGTTACGCAGAAAAACAATGCAAACAGCATTTAGACCAAGCGCAAAAACAATTGGTTGAACAACAAGAAAAAGTTTTAAGGTTGCAGGAAGAATTAAAAGCTTATTTGGAAAATCGTCAGACTATTGTTAAAAAATTGGATGAAGAGTTCGATCAATTTGCTAAGGAACATTATAAACTTCCAAGTGCTACATCCCAAGAAATGCAAGATGATTTGGTAAATACGAATTATGTGTTGTGACCCTTTTATCTGTTACATTTTTTTTATTTACAACTTAATCCATAAAACATAACACTTTTTTTGTGAACCTGTTTAATTGACTATAAATAATTATTATTTCAGAAAGAAATAACTTTTTATGCCAATCTAGAATGTCCGGCAGAAACGCTGGAAGAAGCTGAAGAAATACTAGTTGTTCCTGATGTTTCAGAAAGAACCAAAATGATAAGAAAACTGCGAAAATTAATGTCAGAGGAAATTCAGAAAAAAAATCATATTCTAAGGGAGAAGCGAAAAAAATGGAAAGATGCATAATAAAATAAATATAACTTTTTGATTTTAATTTCTCTTTCAAGTAATTCCTTTTATTATTAAAAACAGGAGAGGCACTAGGATTTAGGGCTAGCAGGACACCTCATCTCGCCCTTTCATTTCTATTATTTTTGTAGTAACATAGTTTTAATTTTTAAGACGAAGCATATCATACCAAAAACACTTACATAAAATAAAGGCCAAGTTCCTATTCAAAACTCGATCTCCGCCTTTATATGTACTGAGATCTTAAATTAGATCAAATTTCTTTTTTGACTTTGCAAGTTTTTTACTCAGTAACCCCAAAATCTTGGACTTCCATTGTATTGTTTCGGTTAGTGATGTATCTCCAAACGTTTTCAAGTGATAACTAAAAACTAATCTTAAAAGCTGCCACTTATATGGACTTATATACTATCCGTTCTTCACAGAGCCGTGGCGGGTCTTAAAATTTGCGCCCCCTCCCACACACAGAGGGATTTAGGAAGTATGAAAACCCCTTAACGAAAACAGGGAGTCCGGGGGTTTTTCCCCAGAAATTTTACTAAATTAAAGTGCAAAGTAGTAGATTTAAAGTTTTTTGATTCGAGAATTTCGTTTCTTTAAAATACCAATTTTGTTGTGGAATTTATGTCAAATTCTATATTTTCTTCATATGAAATTATTAGCCTATAGTTTAGTCAAGATGTGTTTCCTGCAAAAAATAGTTAGAAGGCTTAAAAAAATATAAGCTATAGCTCATTCGACGCGAAATGCAAATCTGAGAAAAGCGATTTGAGGATTTTTTCTGCCAATAAAAATTGCAATTGTGATTAACAAAAAACGAGAAAAAAATAAAGCCATTTTGATTTTGATGAACTTAAATCCATGAAAGATAGCGGAAATTGCAAAAAAGATCCTTGAAGGAGAAAATTTTTGATAAAAAAGTCCTGACTCCCAGAGTTCTATCTCCATTATTTATAATTTTAATTTAACGCTGAAAATAGGCCCCCCACGCGACGTTTTTGGTTGCGCGCTCTGAGTCAAAACCGAAGACGTCACACTAAATATTTTTTTAGAGTATTAGATGAAAATCGAAAAATTTGAAAAATTTTTGGTGTATTCAGAACACTTTAAAGATTTTATTCCCGTTGAAAATTTTAGAAAATAATGCCATAAAAGTTTTAAAAAATGTAATGCGTTGTTTATAATAATTTTATAATTTTGAAGAAAAATGAAAAGTCAGAGTAATATTGTTAAATTTATAAAATTATTATAAATAAAGCATTTAAATTTTTAAAACTTTTATGGCGTGATCTTGTTAGGTATGTACATATATAGCTCCACGACGCGAAAAATTTATACAATTATTTAAATTAATGTACAATGAAGACGAAAGTACAAAACAATTTTGTTAATTAACCATTGTCTAACTTCTTGAAAAAATAACTTTTAGTTAAATTTTCGACAAGAATAAATTATTTGAAGTGTTCTGAATACACATAGTTTTTTAAAAATTTTCAATTAATGTTTAATATCCTAAAAAAAATTAATGTGACTTACTCGGTCTTCAGGCCGACCGCGCAACCAAAAATGTCGCGTGGAGGCCCATTTTCAGCGTTAAATTAAAATTATAAATAATGGAGATAGAACTCCGCAAGTTGGCACTTTTTTATCGGAAATTTCCTCCTCTTCAAGGATCTTTTTGCAAGTTCCGCTATCCCTTATAGTTTTTGAGTTATCATTAAAAATCAAAAAAAAAATTTTTCGTTTTTGTTAATTACAATTGCAATTTTTATTGGCAGAAAAAATCCTCAAAACATCTTTCTCAGATTTTTCTAACTATTTTTCGCAAGAAACACACTTCTCGACTAGACTACTACTATTTGAAAGAGACATGATTTACATAAATCAATTGTTTGTATCTAACTGAAAGAATTAACTATACATCCTTATTTGTGGATGATTATACTCCGTAGTTACAAAAATACTTTGCATAGCAGGCCACTAAAACCAAAAATGTATATATTTTCACAGGGCCCACTTCACTTTAACAATGAACAAGGAAATCTGGCAACTATGCCCAAAAATCAACGACACACGTTTCCAGCTGTTTGTCATATGATTTACGTTGAATGACCTGTTTCTCTTTGGTTATTGTGAATAAATCAACTTTTTGAAAGAAAAATATTTTAAGATAAAACTAAACCTGAAAGGTCTTACTGTGGAAATTTGTGGTGACCGGGGAGTTTTTTCCGCAGACATTGCGTAAAAAAAGTTCTGGGGTGAAAAGTGCCGGTGTTATAAAATTACTTAAAGTAAATGGCCAAATGAACTTGACATTTTTTGGTGGTTCTTTTTAAAAAAAATTAAAATTGAAAAGTGTATTTTAAAATTGTTTTGGCTTTAATTTTGAAGGGGATTTTTTTGGGTTTTTTTTTAAAAACAGAACAAATATTACATTAAATTACCGTAAGTACGTAGGTATACATTTTGGAATTTTGTGTTGTTTTGATTTTTTTTTGCGTTATTGGTCTTGGCCTCTTATTAGATACTATTTAGTTACTTTATTATTATTATTTTCCTGGTAATCTCTATTTTTAATTTAATTAATTTCCTGCCAAGTCCTTGTTGTGTTTGGGTGTCTGGGTGAAATCCAATTATAAAACTTCTCTTGATGCGGAAAACCAGCTGTATTGTTTTCCCTTTCAAGGGCAAAACCTTAAAGCCCATTGGCTTAGGAATATTCCTAAAACAGCCCATGGTCACCCTCAAAATATTCTTTTTGCGCTAAGCATTTTGAAAAGAAAGTGACATTATTAGGAGGATGATTTGCTTGCCAGATGGGTCAATCAAAGGTACCTACCAAAAACTAGACAAAGTTAAATGCAATTGCCAAATTTTTTCCAAATTTCCCACATTACTTCTCAAAAACAGTCCCTTTTTTTAAAAAAAGTCCTGTGAAAGCTTGGCATAAACTTGAAAACAATTGGTCCCTTTAAAAAACGACACCTATTCTGCACTTTGCCATAGTCCTCTGTTTTACTAGAAATAAATTATTTCATTTTCAAAATTTGGTTATTTTTACCAAGGTAAATTTTCTGAAAAGTTGAAAAAAGTTTGGTTAAATAAAAGACTTTTTCCGGAGGTTGTAATTACAATGTTACTTTGATGATTTTTTTAAATGCTAGAAAAAAATTGACCAAACTATATTTAGAAGCGCTCCCGATGGTTTTCTCTTTAGCTGAGATTAAAAAACAGGGAGACAGCTGTATCCAGGAAAATGATTTGTTGGACAATCCTCAAAATAATTACACTGAAAAATTTTTTTTTTTACCAAACTGAATACCTAAATGAATATGAAATTGACAAATCTAAAATTTATATATTTATATCCCCAAAATTGTAAAAAAATATAATAATTTAAAAAATCTGTGTTCTTTTCTTGTTAAAATAAAGAAACCTAATTGACACGAATACTTTGATTGTCTACAACTGGCGGTTTAAAGGTTCCTACGAAATTGTTAAAGACGTTCTGTTCCATATGTGCGCGATTTTTGGAAAATTATTAATGACCCCAACAAGTGACTTCCTAAAAATGGAAAATCAAAAGCTACCTTGTGATCTAACTAATTTGACTAGACAACATGAAGGCTTTAATGATTTTGCTCCAAATGTATTTTTTAAAACAAGAACAAAAATATGTTCATTATTTTGTCTCTATATTTTCAAAAAAATTTTTAAATAATTATGTTAAAAAAAAATAAAAAAATCCACGAAAAAGAAAACTGAGTCAAAAAACAAAAAAAGAAACTAGACACATTTAATTAAATAAATAAACAAAACTAAAATAAGTAAAAATTACTAAACTAAATGTTAAATTCCCACTTTTTTTCCTTTTAACAACAGCATCATGTTCTTATGCCTTGACCTATGCACATAAATTAATTTTTTTTAGGGGTTTAAATATTATATAAATATATTTTTTTTTTCCCAATTTTATCTGATTTAATTATTTTAATGGAAATATCAATACTATTTAGCGATCTTTAATTGAGCCTTAAATGATTTAAAATACGCCTGTGGTTGCCCCATCCGCTCGGGGCCGATCTGAATCTCTTGCCGGTTTTGGGGGTTGCCAAGTGGTTGTTCACGGCTTGTAGTGAAGTAGGGCTGTGATGTTGTATATCGTACTAAAACATAACATTTATACTTGAATAAATTAAATAGTATGCAACAAAGTATTCGATTAAAAACTTATATTACATGTATTTATTAATTTTGTCGATAAAAAAAATAATAATAATATGACTACGGTATTGATAACTAAAAAAATTATTTTTCATGGATTTTGGCCCACAAACCCCCACGGAATTGGGCCTTTTTAAAGCGACCCTTTTTCACCAACCAATTTAATCTGACCCTGGTTGTTCTTTGGTTACAAAACGGGTTCTTTAAATTTCCTTTTCTTCCAGTGGGTTTCTTTACAAAAAGATTTTTCTTCCAAAACCCGTGTATGGGGTTGTTATATTGACCATGCGTGTTTGTTATCCCGTTTCGACTTTTCCTCGTTACGTTGCTTTTAGTGTTCATTTGGTCTTTTTGTTTTCCCGGCGTTTTACCCTCAAAATTTGTTGTTGTCCCGGTTTCGTCTTAGTAAGAATACTTCTTAATTAAAGTAGATTGGAATTAAATGCCGTTTTAAAATTAAACTTATTTGTGATTCTGCGGATCTTTCCCCGGGGTTTGGTTTTCAAAAAATTTTGGGCCTGTCCCAAAAAACAAAACGTTTTCCCTCTTCTGAACTTTTTTAAGAAAATGGGGTTTAAATTTTAAAAAGTTCACGGACGTCCACAAACGTACTTGGAACGTTTTTGGGGGTTTTTTTCCCCAAAAAATATGTCTTGGAAATTTTCCCGGGGAAATTCCCCTTTAAAAGGGGATTAAATGTCCCCAAAAAAAATTGTTTATCCGTACGATCTCTCATTTTTTCAAAAATACCTGGTGGGCCCCTTTGGGTTTTTTCCTTGAACGTCGGGGCCTATGTGAAACTTTTTTTAAAAAATTTTTTTAAAATTTTGACCCTGCTTTGGTGCTTCACAATGAGTCCCAAAAATTTCATGGAAGCAACTGCCCCATCTTTTTATTTTTGCTTGGGAGATACTCCCTTTTGGGTTTTGTTGCCAATGGTGAATTTTTTAAAAAAAATTTTTTTTAAACCAAAAAGGGTGTTTAAAAAATCTTTTTTTGTTTTTAAAAACCCCACGAGAATAAATATCCGTATATGGACACTCATTTTTACCCCCCAAAAAAACTTTTTTGGGGAAAAAAAAACGGGGAAAAAAAATGTCCATAATCTTTGCATTGTAGAGCCTTTTAAAAAATAAACAATTTTAGTTAAAAACAGCATGTTAAAAAATCACTCCCCAAACCCCTAAACTTAGATTAAAGGCTTTTAAAAATATACAAAAAAAATTTTTTTTTTTGTATAATTTTAAAATTTTAAAAAATTTTAAAAAGGTCAAAAACCCCAGAAAATTGAAATTTTTTTAAATTTTTTTTTTTGTTTCCCAAAAACAAAAAATTTTTTTAAAAACTGTAATTTCTCAAAAACACTTTATAAGTTTGTTTTGTTTTTTTTTAAAAACCTTTTAAAAAATTCATTTTAAAAAAAATGTTTTTTTTTTCTGCTCATCCTGTATATGACCCTAAATTTTGGTAACGGCAGATTTTTTTTTTTGAGACTTAAAAAGGAATACATTTTTCGTCAAAAATTTTTCCCAAAATGGTGCAACATTTTGCCGATCACTGTATGTATATAGGGAAAAAAACCAGGGGTTTTTATTTTTTAAAAGGGGGTTTTTAAATTTAAAATAAAATTTTTAAACTATTTATTGAATCTGGTTGCTAAATTTTTAAAATCATTGATGCAAAATAAAACCCCATGTCTTTTTTTTAATTTACATTTTTAATTTTAAAATTAGTTTTTATTTTACATATTTATTTTTTTTTTTTTTCTTTAAACTTGCCTCTCTAAGACCTTCCCCTCTTTACCAAAAAAGCTTTGGGGTTTTCACTTTTTTTTCTGTTATTTACTACAAACTTTTTTTCAACATCTAAAATATATATTTATTGAATTTTTAAAAATTATAAGGTTGTGTTTGTTATTGGAAGACTCAATTTAACTTGGTTAAAATAAAGAATATATTAAAAATTTTAAATTCATTTTGGGGTTTTTAAAACAGCTCCTAATAAAAATTTTTCCCTATTACAGTTTGGAAAATTAAAAAATAAAAAAATTTTTTTTTTTTTTTCCAAAGGGGGAAGCTATTTTTCCCAAAAAATTTTATCTGATATAATGGGAAAACATCTTTTAACATACTCGGGGGGAACCTCCCATTTTTGGAAAATTTTTAAAAAATTAAAAAAAGAATAATGACATTTTTGGAAATTATTGTTTTTTTTTTTATAAAAACCCAAAAAATTAGAGGGCCCCCCCCAAAAAGATGACTGTTCCTTTTATCAGAAAAAAAAAGTTTTTAAGGGGGTTTTCCTACATTTTTAAAAAATAGACTTTTAAAACATTGTTTTTAAAAATAAAAAATTGATGCAGGTAATTCCAAAAATAGTTATTTTTTTCTTTTTTTTTAAAAAGGGTGTCAAAGGGCCCCCTTAAGTCTTCAATGATTTAAGTGGGTAGGACAAAAACCTGATTTAAAATTGGTACTTCCCTCTTTATCTGATGGTTGTTAAAAATTTGTTAAAAAATTTTTTTTTTCAAAAAAACCCCGCGATTTTTTTTATTAAAAAAAGGGGGTTTTTTTTTCATAATCCCCCCAACCCCCGCAACAAATGCAGGATTTTTTTAAAGAAAAAAAAAAATTCTGTACCAAAAAAAGGGTTCTTTGTTGTTTTCCCCAAAATTTTGAAGAACTTTTTTTCAAAATGGTTTTTTTTCTTTTTTTAAAAATTTCTAAAAAAAAATTAAAAAATACCTTTTTTGGGGCCATTTTTTTGGGGAAATGTCACTGCTAGTGACAAAACGGGGTATTTTCTCAGACCTGCTCTCCTGCTTTTCCCTTTACCAAAAAAAGTTACAATGTTTGGGGGTTATTATTATACTTTTTTTTATAACAAAATGAACAAAGGAAAATTTCACCCTTTTTTTTTCTATTTAAATTTTTGGGTTTTGGGGGAAAAAATTGGGGAAAATTTCCCCCTGTGACTTACATGGAGTTTTTCAAAGTCCTTTTTTGGGGACTTTTTTTAGGTGGCGACAGCAGTTGTTTTAAAGGTAAATTATTACTGGAACTATCACCCCTTCCCCAATCTTGAACATAAAGGTTTTTGGGCCCTTTTTGATTTTCTCTTTGACTCCTTGAACAATTTGGTCCCCCTCGTGACTTCTGCTCTTCAACTTTATTTTAGGGGCCCCCCCTATAATCACCTGGCCCCAAAAAAAAAAATGTTATTGTAAACTTAATAAAAAGGAAAAATTACTAATCACTATTTTTTTAAGTCCAATTTAAACTTATTTTTTTAAAAAAAATTACTATTTGATGGTATCCCATACCTTTTTTTTTGAAAATTAAAATGACAAAGTTTAAAAAAAATTTTTATATGTTGCATTCTTAAATATTTTGGGATGGCCCCCTAATTTTTTATGTCACAGTTTTTAAGGTTTTTTGGGTTTTTTTTATCTTTGTATATGGGGAAAAAAATTTTTCACCTTCTATCCAGGAGGGGGGGGACTGCCTCAACAGTGTCTCTTTCAAACTGAACCACAGTCCCCGGGGTTTTTCCCCTTTTTCCTGTTATGTTTTAAAATTAAAATAAACCCTTATTTTTTTTTATTACAAACTGGTTTTAAAAAAAAAAAAAATACCCATAGAAAAAAATAAACCCCCAATGGTGATATTTTACATTTAATACTGAAATTAAAATAAATAATGTTAAAAAAAAAATAATAGTAATAGTAACTAATATAAAAAAATTTTAATGGTGGGTTTGGCTTTAAATCAATAGCCAAAAAAAGGGGCCAATGTGCCCCTTTTTCCAAATTTTGATAAGTTTTTTTTTGTTTCCTGCTATTTTTTTTTAAAAATTTTTTGGCCAAAATTAACCCCCAAAATTTAACACTTGTATCATATAATTAAAAAAAAAAAAATTTTTTACTTTTTGCTTTATAAACATGATGGCGCCTTATACCGAAAAAATTGGAAAATTTTTAATGATTAAAAAAATACTTTTTTATCTTTTTTTTTTGTTTTTTTCCCCATTACCGTTTGCGACCCTACAATAGTTATTTATTAAAAAACCCGGGGAAAAAAAATTTGCCGGGTTGAATGTATCAATCGGGGCGGGTATATCGCAGCCGTGTTATTCTTTTTTCTACAACTAATGTTATTTAAAACTAAAGACGTAAAAAAGCAAAAACGAAAATCTTGGACTGATTTGCCCTTTCCAAATTCATTTTTTAAATAAAAAACAGACTTTATAAAAATTTATATTTAAAATCTTTTTGGGCCCTTTTGGTTCCCAAAGGGGGTTTTTTATTTAACAACGATTGTCAAACGGGTTTTTGATTATTTAATGCATTAATGTTCTTTTTAAAATTTTTTTTTGCGCACTAGTGCGAAATACCTTTCCGCCATTCGCGAAATACCTTTCCGCCTAGTGGGGAAAAAAATTTTTGACAGTCTAAAATCAGTTAAAAAACTCAATTTTTTTTACGGGTTTAAAAAAAAAATTTAAAATTTTTATTGTTGTTTATGGGTTTTTTTTGGATTTTTTAGTTTTTTTAAGTCCCCCTTTAAAATTTTTTTTTGGGTTTGGTTTTTTTTTTTCAAAATATATTTTTTGGAATTTTTTTAAAAGTACTATATGCAATGCTAAAAAATAAGGATGCAAAAAAACCCTTTTTTTATTCTTGACATTTTTTTTTTTTTTTTTTTTTTTAAAAAAAGGGGGTTTTACAAATTTTAAAAGTTTTTTATTTTAAAAAAATTTGTAAAAATTCTTTTTAAAAAAAAACATAACTGTCCCAAAAAATATTACATATTTTTTAAAAAAAATTTTAAAGATCTTTTGTTAAAAAAAACATTGTTTTAAAAAAATAAGTATGAAAAGGGTTTTTTGGTCTGTAACCATCAAATAAAAAAAAAAGGGTTTTTTTTGGTTTTTTGGGGGGGTTGGTAGAAGGGGAAAATAAATTCATTTGGGTTTTTGGACTTTTTTCCCAAACCCCAAAGGGGTCCTGGGTTGATATTAAACAATATTTTTTAAAAAAGCAACTTGAATCTATAAAAACATTTTTTTTCAAAAACCCAACATTTAAAAAAAATAAAATTTTTTTTTTTTAAAAAAACAGAAATTTTTAAAAAATTTTAATTTTTTTAAAAAAAACAAACATCAACAAAACAATTTATGATCTCAGTAGCAACAATGGATATATTACAACTTATTTTTGGGACCAATTTTTCACCTTATTTTTAACATCAGAAAGGGGGTTCCCCAATTTGAAGGGCTACTTTTCTAGCTAAGAAATATCTAGGTCAGTGGAATTTAAAAAGGGGAAAAAAAAGAAATTTTCAAGTTTTTTAAAAAATTTTTGCCAATAAAATTTTTATAACATTTTTTAATAAAAAAAATTTTTAAAAATTCAATTACTGATCTGTCTGTAAAAATGCAACAATTACTAAAAATTCCCCCAAAACTAAAGAAAAGTTTGGCATTAAAAACATTTTTAAACTGTTTAACAATTTACCATTAAATTTCAGTGGGCCTTCCATGTTGAAATTTTAACTGAGGATTATTTATTTCTTTAAAAAACAGTTGGACTTATGAAAAATTTTTTTTTTGTTCTTTTTGTCATTAAATTTTTAGTAAAAAGGTGATTACTTTTTTTAAAAAGTTTTTTTTAAAAAAATCATATTATTTTGAAGGAAATGCTAAAATTTTTTTAAAACTGCCAAATTTTTAACATCATCTGCAATATCAATAAAATACATTGTGGAAACATTTTTTGACTTATATAATTCAATGAATGTTTTTCAAAATATGACAAAGTTCATGTGCATAGTCAAAAATCTTGACATTTTGATAGTAAGACCATAACAACATAATGAGATTAAAAAAAAATATACACTTCATTCAAAACAATGTCTCTTAGTATGACCGGTCCAGTATAAAAACAAAAACATTCTAAAAATTTGTTTTTTTTCCAAAAATTTAAAAATTGGAAAACCTTGGTTTTCTACAAAATCTTTGGAATTTGGTTCCCCAAATAACATGCATAAAAAGGGGAAAAGTTTCTAACTGCTGACCTGACCATTTTTTTCGGTGGTTTCCCACCAATCCCTTTTAAAATTCAATCAATTTTTTTTTCCCCCGGGGCACATAAATGCATGTAATCTAAAGGAAAATCGGTTACCATATTTTGGCCAGGTAATGTTTCTAAAAAAGGGTATCTGTATGATGACTTTCTTGTTCCTTGGTTTTTTAAAAATTAAAAAATGTCCTTAAATTTTAAATTTAAAATTTTGGAAAAAAATTCTATTGCTTTTTAAAAAATTTCCCCTGTATTTTAAAATTTTTGCAAGACATAACCCCCCGTGACCTCTTACACATTTTATAAAAATTTTTTTGGCACGTCGCATGTAAGACTAATTTTACATTATAAATCTTGTTTTTCAAAATTAGATAAGATTTCCCTCGCTTCAGTGACCAAAAATTCCCCCAAATAATTATTTGAGCTATTTGGTTTTTTTTTTTCCTTGGTACATTCCAACCCCAAATTTAACATATTCTTTATTCCGTGGAATTTTTTATAATGGGCCAAAAAATTTGGGTTTCCCCCAACCCGATATTGGGGGGGAATCAATATTGACATTAACTTGTAAAGAACTGGGGTAAAATTATTTTTTTTAAAAAATTATTATTAACAAGTTTTTAAGACATTTCTTAAAACCAAAATGTAGATAATTGGCTGAACAATTTTTTTAAGCTGTGCCAGTTTTCCCCGGTTTTTTAATAGTGTGCAGGGAAAAGTTGGGTACTTTTAGATTATATTTTGAATAAATGTAATAGCTCCCCCAATGTAAAACAATTTTAAAATTTTTAAAAGGGCCCCCCGCCAGTTGCTGGCAAACGAGTCTGGGAAAAAACTCACCCCAAAAAAAATTTTCTGCAAATTTGCGACTCACTTTTTAAAACTCACAAAAAAAATTAGGTGAAAAATTTTAAAATTTTTTATTGTATATTTGGACACTCTAAGTTATTGTCTGATTCATAGCCAGTCAAAAAAAGGGTGTTGGGGTCAGATACTGACTGATCACAGTTAAAAAATGATATATTTCTTTCAGTGGGGAAACATCTCTGTGGGTAACTAAAAAAAATAGTAGATAAAATCAGAAAATAATCAGATGAAAATCTTTTAAATCTTTTTGGTTTTTTTAACAGTTTTCTTTTTTTACTACTCTTTTAAAATTTTTGTACCTTATTTCACGTTGAAAACAGCATCTATTCCGAATTTCCCAAAAATTCCGCCCTTTTTCACTACCCCGGGGAAAACACTAAAAAAAAACCGGAAAAAACCCCACGAAAAACTCTCCCTTCAAATTTTTTTTTCCATCGGGAAACGCGCGGGAACAGAAAAAAAAACTGGTTTAAAAGGAGGGGGGGGGCCCCGAAAGGGCACGAGCCGGTAAAAGTCAAGCAAAGGCGTTTTCTGGGGTTTTCTTCAAAAAAAACTTTTATCCAACCCATAATTCAAATAAAAAAATTTAAACTCCTTTTTTAAAAAAGGGGTGGTTCAACTATCGGGAAAAAATGTTTTTCACGCCCCCAAGGTTTTGGCGGAAAATTTAAATTGCCTTCCGATTGGCTGGATTTCTAGACGCAATCGTGGAAAAAACCCCATCTTAAAATTTCAATTTCTTGAGGTAAATTTTGGGAAAATTTTTTTAAAAAAACTTTACGGGGTTTTTCGTCGTACTCAAATCCCCCCAAATGGGAAAACAATTTTTTTCCCCCTTTTGCAAAATTGCCAAAAGTGTAAACCCGGGGCATGGGTTTTGGGGCCCCAACCCCGCTAAAAATATTTTTTTTTTTTTAAAAATTTTTTGGGTTTTTCGATTATAAAAATTTTAAGTTAAAATAAAGGTTTTTATATTTTGGGTTTTTTTCTGGCGGGTTTTTTTCATATTTTAAAAAAAAAATATAAAAAAAACAGGAGCATATTCGTGCAACACAATTAAAAAAAGATTGACGACGGTGCATTTTCAAAATAAAATTTAAAACAACAAATTAGCTAAATGGCTCAAAAGGAACGTTGTGAGTATGTTTCACTAAGACGTTTTCCCAAACGGACAAGTTAAAAAATTTTTTGATACGTTTCTTTGGGGGTGGGACGTTCGGCCCTAAAGATACCTAAAAAAAAGTTCTAGGGACGTTTGGTGTTATTAGGGGTGGGGTGTTTATCAAGTTAGAGGTTTTTGTCTTATCTTATTATTTGTCGGTTGTTTCTTTAACCAAAACTTTCCATTTTCTTAGGATCCCCCTTTTATATTACTTATTTTTTTTTGCAGGGATTCCCCCCTTTTTTTAAAAAACTCACTGCGCGGTCTCTATAATGCGGATTTTAAAATGAAACACTCGGTATGTTTTTACTTTGGATGGCATTTTAAAGACAATTAAGTATATATAATTTGTCACTTTTTACTATGTCCAATTACACATCATAATCGAAAAATAAAATAAAAAATTGCTACTGATGTTTTAATGACTGACTTGGAGTTTAAAACGTTCGGGTGCAAAAAACCCTTTTTCATAAAAGATGTTGGTTATAGAACTGTAGTTATAATGTATAATACATATTTTACGGTTTCTTTAGTTTTTTTATTTTGGAATGAAAAATTAAAAATTTTTTTTTTAGGTTAATAATTTATTTAAAATAGGTTACCTTATTTTTTTTTTTTTTCACGGTTTTGGATTACCTGGGGGGGCTGGGACATTCTTTTTTCTTTTTTTTTACACCCGTAGAAAAAAAATTTTCCCAGCTAATTCGGAATTTTTTCCCACTAAAAAAGCGCTTAAACAGTTGTCATTATTACGTTCGTTTAAGTTTAATGAAACGTTTGTAAACGATTCAAAAAAAGGTGTAAAACCATTCCGTGTTTTTATAGGGGGTGTCACAAAAATTTTTTTTTTAAAAGCCCTGGGATCTTGGTGTTTTCCGTAGATTCCCCGCGGTTTCCAGTCGTGTACAATTACCCCCCTTGGGGAAAAGCAAATTTTGCGCCCTCTTTTCGTTTTGGGGGTTTTTTCTTTATTTTCTTTAAAAAAAAAATTAACTAAAAAACTATTTTTTTTTCAGTTCAATGGCTTAAATAGTGTTATTATTAACGCAAAAACTTTTCGCCCACCATTTATTTGAGTAATGAGTATTATTAACATTATACCAAATCATTTATTAGTAGACCTTTTGCATGATTTTTTATTAATAGACGATTATATTTTGACAACGGGGAAAAACACCAAAAATAAGTTTTTATTCGTTATTCAAAGAACAACCATTTAAACCTCGGGGTAGGTTCCCCAAAATCAAATCGCGAAAAAAAAAATTTAAAAAAATTTAAAACAAAAACAAAAAAAATTTTTTTTAATTGTCGGACATTAAACCTTGCGGGGGGGAGGTCAGTGCTTAAAGGCTTTAAAAAACTCCCCTTATTATTACCCTTTTTTTAACGTTTTAAAAAAAAAGGGTGTAAATCTTTTTTACTAACAATCATAAAAAAAAAAATTTTTTAATTTGGAAAATTTTTTTCCCGCAATTTAATTTTCAAACTAATTTTTTTTTTTTTTTTAGGTACCAAAATTTGCTAAAAAAGAAAAAATTCTTAATATGATAACTCACACTATTAACTTATGAGAAAAAAAATATTAAAATAAAAAATTAAAACACAGGTTTTGAAATGGCGGGGCTGGGGTCGGCGACTATGAAATTTGTTTCGCCCGAAAAAAAACGTATAATATAAATCCAAAAGCATTCGGCGTGTTTTTAAATTCATCAGATGGTTTAGCGCAAATTATCGTGACGTCACACTAGATTACCCTGTTTATCCTTGTCCATATATACTAAAACAACGGATCTTTCTTTTACTTTTCCATCAAATTTAAATTTTTAAAAAGGCTTGATGAAACAGCGATTAGTGCCCGATTTATCGATGACTTTAACAACACGCCTATTCTTCCCATTCTTCACGCCATGCGGGTCCACATTAAATTTACTTTTGATAGATGCACTTCTTTAACGCGCCAAAATATTTTTCGGCTATTGTTCTGTTTTTTAAAGTCAATTGGAAGATCGTTAAAAGTAAATTAAAATTGAAATAAAACCTCTGTCTGAAACCGTTTGGAGAGTAAATTGAACATAAAAAATATTTTTAAAATTGATAATGTTATAGAATGAGTGAATGATCTGAAAAATAAAACTAATGATCCCGAAACTTTAACGACTTAAAACGCCCCGAGCGAAAAGTTTAAATTTTAATTTATTTTCAATATATTTTGGTATGAGGATTTTACTTTTGACCAACATAAGTAAACTATGGCAATCGGTTCAAGTCAACTTGAAAGTCATTGATACTTTACGTTCATTTTGTGGTTGGGTTAAAGAAGTCCGTAATACTGGATTTGAAAAAAAGTAACAGAAGCTAGACTATTTGTAAAGAAAAGTACTTACGAAATTTAGTCTCAATTTAAAGAAAAAAGAATAACCAGGAAAAAACAAATGTTCGGTTGCGAACATACCAATGAACCAGTTGAATCTTCTGAAATGCAAATCAGAGTAAACTTTTTTAACACCATGGTAGATGCCATAATAGTCGACACGATTGTCGATTTGGAGCGCTCAATGAATATTTTACGCAATTTAGTTTATTTATGAAAACAATCATTAAAAAAATTAAAAAAAGGATCTTCTCAAAAATTTTAATGATTTGGGGCAATACTTGGAAGGTGAAAACAGTGACATACAGCCTTTAAACTTTTAAGAACTTCGCTTTTAAAAAACATTCACTACTCTATCAACGACCAAAAAAAACTCACCCATTATATTTTAGAAAATAATTTAAAAAAAATATATCCAAATGTTTACTTACAATCAGGATCAT